>CM056386.1:4922069-5054676 GCA_029718625.1 Synaphobranchus kaupii | reverse complement strand
TATCCCATTCCCCCGTTTTGCATGCATTCCACAGTCTCCGCTCTGTTCAATCACTCTCGCATACATTCGCACGCAGTTCCTAATTGATTCCAATTAATGTTTGCATTTAGTCACCCGGTGTTTTCTGTCCTGTACCAGTTTGTTTATGCTCTTTGTCAGAAACCTCTGGTCCTGTCTGGTTCCCTGTCTAGTTGCTACTCTAAAGTCTTGTTCTATGCCGGCGTTTATTCGCCCTGCTCTTCAGTCTAGTCTAAGTCTGTTCAAATCTGGAACACCCGCTGTTCATTGTTTCGTCTCACTAACTAACTTTGTCTGCTTCAGTCTGCCAGCCTGCAGTCGTCAGTAATCCCTGCCTGTGTTGCGGTTTTCCTGCCTCCCACCTGACGTGTGTGCATGCAGCTTGGGCTTCTGCTATTCCACCCTGCGGAGGTGCCCGCTTACAGCCAGTGTTGCGGTGCTGCTGATGTGCTGTCGCTCCTGCCTCTGCTGCCGCTGCTACCGCCCTGCTGTTGCCGCTACCGCCCTGCTGTTGCCGTGCTGCTACTGCCGCTGCCCTGCTGCCACGCCTGCATCCTGCCTGGACTCCACTCCACTGTCCTGCTCTACTGCTCCCGCTCATCCCCTGCTCCAACAAACCCGGTTGTCTGTCTCCATAACCATCCCTGGCTTTCCCTGCTCCCGCATCTTCATACCTGGACTGTCTGTATTATATGTTCTCCCTATGCTTCAGGAGTATTGGTCGAAGCATTAATTTATTGAGCTAACGCGCTCTATTTTCTGTCTGCTCACCCAGTTCCGGCTTGGAACTCTAACCACCTTTTGCCTTTCTCCCTATGCTCAGGACTACCCTGATCATAAATAAATATTGAGTTTTGGCATTCCTGTCTACTAGTCGTGCATTTGGGTCCAGTCCACTTCCGGGGTCGTAACAGAACGAACTGGCCAAGAATGGACCCAGCCGTCTTGGAGCAGATCCGTCATGCCTTCGCCTGCCAGACTGCTGTCAGCGTTCAACTGAGCCACCGCATGGATGACGTCTTGGAGACTCTGAAGAACCTTTCGGATCAAATGAGTCAGATGTCGCCCCACCAGCCTCTTCCGAGGCTCCAAGCGGTCCCGGCTCCATCCCCACCTGAGCTGCAGCCTGAGGCGCCAGCGCCCTCCTCTGGCAGAGAACCCCTTGTTCAACATCCTGAGATCTACCGAGGGGACCTGGGGAAGTGTCGCAAATTCCTCCTTCAATGCGACATCATGTTACGCATTCAGCCCACCTCCTTCGCCACTGACACCTGCAAGATCGCGTTCGTCATGAGCAGTTTGGGAGGGAGCGCCCGGGAGTGGGCCACGACGCTGTGGGAGAGCCAGTCACCCGCCTGCTTCCACTTCGCCTCCTTCACCACTGAGATGCGCCGCGTCTTCGACCATCCCGTCTGTGGCCGAGACGCTACCCAACGCCTCCTCCAGATGTGTCAGGGCAGCCGCAGTGTGGCCGAGATGGCGGTCCAATTCCGCACCCTGGCGGCCGAAGCAGGATGGAACGACACCGCCCTCCAGGGGGCCTTCTTGCAAGCCCTGAATGAAGAGTTAAAAGACCAGTTGGCAACCCGCGATGAATCCAGTTCGCTCAACAGCCTCATCAGCCTCGCCATCTCGGTCGACAATCGCCTCCGGGCAAGGGCCCGGGAAAGGAAGAAGGGCCAGCCACACGTTCCATTCTCCACACTCCACGCCAGTTTTCCCCCTTCTCCCGGCAAGAGCTCCGCCTCAACACCTAATCCCACAGACGAAGAACCCATGCAGTTGGGCAAAGTCTCCATCGATGCTGAAGAACATCGCCGGAGAATCCGCACCAACTCATGCATGTACTGTGGCAATCCTGACCATCATCTGGCTGCTTGTCCTATTCGCACAAAAGGCGTGGCTCACCAGTAAGATTGGGCGTTCTGGCGAGCCCTATCACCACAGCCCATTCAGCCCAAAACCGTGTCGAACTCAAAGCCACCCTCCTCTGGAAAAGCCAAGCCGTTACCTCATTGGCCCTCGTCGACACCGGAGCTGACGCCAGTTTCATTGACGCAAACTTTGTTAACCTCTTCCTACCGAGGGCAAAATAGGCCAATTTTCGCCTGTTTTCACTAGTGACAAACAAAGGTGGTTATCTCAAAAACTATAAATGGTACATGGCTTTTATTAAAGAAGACACCTGCAGTACTACGACTAAGCAGTGAGAACTCATAGAAATCCAGTTTTTGATACTTAACTACAACAATTTATGTACAGAAAATATAAAAAAACTAAAAAACGGGTACCTACATTCAAGTTTAAGAATTTTTACCTGGGGAGCTACAAATGCAATCAAGGAAATGACTCCTCTATCTGATTCATCAATATGCTGCCTACCTCTGGTAACAATCTGGTGTCAATATCTCAAACCATTCAAATTTTACAGGGTTTTTTTCAGGTGAACCTTTTTCGTTATCCAAATGGTGCCAAATGTGCCAAAAATGGCAATGTTCCAGAAAGGTCTCAATATGATTTATTTTTTAGGTTTTTACAAAAAAATTAGATAATTTGTCAATATTAGCAATAAAAGTTAATTTTTAGACGTGTTCTTGTTGCTCTTCATATTACACAACTAACTACCCGAGGTCACAAAAAGCTGTCAAAACCCATGTAGCAGCACAGTGAATCTTGTGTATTTCACCGGAGCTCCATTAGCCAGAAATGAGTCCAGGAATGTGCAAACAGGTTTTCAAATGAATAATGGGAATAGTATGAAACTTCCCTACACATTACTGCTAGTCAGTCCTGTCCTTTATTGTGTTGCCACCTCCTATGACAGGGACGTTGGGGTTGGGTTTTAGGAGGCAAAACTTTATACACGACAAACATATATCAACTATATACAAGTGCACTAAGGTGTACTACTAAAAGTGCAGTGGATAAAAAATCAAAAGTCCACCAGTTTCCTAGATAAAAAATAAAAACACCCCTGCTGTAACAAATAAAAAGATCCTTGCCCTCTAATTGCTGAAGTTACCGTATTTACACAAAGAAAGTACAAAATGGCAGGGTCCAAAAAGCTAAAAAAAAATGAACTAAAAACAAAAAAAGGCAAAGGATCAAAACATGGGGGTGGAGGGTGAGGAGAGATTATTTAACCATTCATACAGAAGCCATTTAGACTACACATTCCCTCAGGAGAGCAATCTGCATCATTACAAACCCCACTAACACTGTCCATGGAATTGTCCACCATGTTGATATACCCATTAGTCCCCCTTATACAACAACAATCAACAATAATAATAATAAACAAGTACTCCCTCATGTTATCATGTTCTCTCCCTCATACCATGCATAAATTGCCATTTTGTTTACCTGCACAGCCTTCTGTACTGCATACAGAACAATTTACTCATGTGGAACAATGACTTTACTAAACACTTCCAGAAGCCATTTCACACTCAAAAAAATCGATTTAGTAGCTCATCTCAGACACAAATAGATAGCTAGCTGCTTGTTACCTGTAATTTTGCTTGCTAGCTTGCCACTGTAAAGGTAATACTATCTATATTAATTTAGCTGAGAGGGACCGATTTTATGCATAAGTATATAAGGTTAGTTAGCTTCACAGAAGAAACACAGGGATTCACGCATCGCAGCTAAATTGCACATTTCCTTCGATGCTTACACCAAACTTACCGTTTCCACAAACATCTGTGTTGTTGGCAACGCCACGTAACATGTGCGAGTTTGTCAACACAGACAATACACCCTAAGTTTACTTCATAAATTATTTATCATACCATTGGAATGTGCAATTTGTAATATTAATTGTATGAAAAACAATAAAATACAGTTGACAATGTAATTACGTACCCGCATGGCATTGCGTGAATTCACACTGGTATATCGAAAAATCGGTAATACCACCAGCCCTAACGACGTTACCTGCCATGGCGAAATTCAATGCATTTATAGCATAACACTGTTAGTATGATAAAACAACTTACATGTCAGCAACATCATCTCAGTCATCAGTGGATTCAGCGTCACTGAGACAGGATGAGTCTCCCTCGGCAAAAACATCTTCTGGCTTATCCAGTTCGTCTAGTACTTGGTGCACGGATAAACGCCTCAAAAATCTCGACATAACTACACAAAAACTGTATCAAAAATACTCTAAAGTAAAAAAATGTAACTGCGGGCCTTACCTAATTAATTGTGCTTTGCTAAACGGAATGTAGCGAGCTACGCTACAAGGTAAAAACACTGCGCCATCTTGGTTCGATAATTACGCGTGGGTGCTACTTCCTTATACGCACGGCAGAATTTCCTTGATATACGACGGCTACAGTGTTGAATGAGGGCTCGTTTGAAAGATACGAGTCTTGGCTATTGGCTGGAATATTTGACAGACAGTTTTAAAACCCAATGGAAAGCAAATAATACTCGGAGTGGAGGCGGGTGGAAGACAGTTTTTCCCACTTCAGATAGGCCTATTGTGCTATCAGTCAAAGAAATACACCCAATTGACGACGGTTTTGCATAAATCTCTGCAAGCATGTTCAAAACAACTCTGGCTGACATATACTAAGCCACGGGATTGGTACTCCAGAAACTGGCTGAGTTTCACAACGCCAAAGTGAACACAGCCGAACGAGTCGTAATCAAGTGCAAAAAAGCACAAGTCGGTTTAAAATTGGAAAAAAATAACGTACAGCCGTATGAAAGTTTTAAAGTATTTTTTCTTGAAGCCTAAAGGTATAATGATTTTTCAAACCAAAGTTTTGTGAAATACAATTAAGCAGAACAGTTTACCAGCACATTGTTTATGGTGTGACATCAAACTGCAATACATGTTTGAGAATTAGGTCAGAGTTTCCAACGTTATTTACGAAGTTTTATCCCGACGTTTTGGGCTTAAAAACCACTTTCCCAGAAGGAATGGATATATCTTAAGGATATTTAATCAAAATATTGAGGTGAGCAGTTTATTATATATTATTAAATTAATGAAATGTATAATTTAATAATTTCCGTAACGCCCGCGTTACCGCTAGGGGGCGTTTGGTATTAAGAGGTTAAAGAGGCCGGAATTCCTGTGGAGTCCCTGTCCTCGCCAATCTCTGCACTCGCTTTGGATGGAAGAAGCCTGGGGCTGGTCACTCACTCCACCGTTCCCCTCCAGCTGGTGCTGTCCGGTAACCATCATGAAACTATCCAGTTTTACCTCATCCACTCCAAGCAGTCTCCATTGGTCCTCGGCCAAACCTGGTTACACCTCCACAATCCTCACATCAATTGGCACTCCGGTCAAGTCCAAGATTGGAGCACCCACTGTTTAGCCCCCCCTCAGACTGTTTAAGCCTCATTCTGGATCACTCCCTCATTCACAGCTTCCACAAACAGCATCCCCTTAAACTCAAGCCTCCGTGAACGCCAGGAGGCGTTCCTTAGGGGGGGGGGTACTGTAACATTCCACTCCCGTCCTATTGTTTCTCCGTGTTTTCCCTTTCCCCTGTGTCGTGTTTGTCTCTCCATTGTCCGTTTCCCCCCTTGCTGCAGGTTGGGCGTGTTTTCCCGTTCGTATCACTCAGCGCACCCTGTTTCACTGCTCCTTTCTCAGCCTATCCCATTCCCCCATTTTGCATGCATTCCACACTCTCCGCTCTGTTCAATCACTCTCGCATACATTCGCACGCAGTTCCTAATTGATTCCAATTAATGTTTGCATTTAGTCACCCGGTGTTTTCTGTCCTGTGCCAGTTCGTTAATGCTCTTTGTCAGAAACCTCTGGTCCTGTCTGGTTCCCTGTCTAGTTGCTACTCTAAAGTCTTGTTCTATGCTGGCGTTTATTCGCCCTGCTCTTCAGTCGAGTCTAAGTCTGTTCAAGTCTGGAACATCTCTACCCGCTGTTCGCTGTTCATTCGTCTCACTAACTAACTTTGTCTGCTTCAGTCTGCCAGCTTGCAGTCGTCAGTAATCCCTGCCTGTGTTGCGGTTTTCCTGCCTCCCACCTGACGTGTGTGCATGCAGCTTGGGCTTCTGCTATTCCACCCTGCGGCGGTGCCCGCTTACAGCCAGTGTTGCGGTGCTGCTGATGTGCTGTCTCTCCTGCCTCTGCTGTCGCTGCTGCCGCCCTGCTGTTGCCGTGCTGCTACTGCCGCTGCCCTGCTGCCACGCCTGCGTCCTGCCTGGACTCCGCTCCACGGTCCTGCTCTACTGCTCCCTCTCCCGCTCATCCCCTGCTCCAACAAACCCGGTTGTCTGTCTCCATAACCATCCCTGGCTTTCCCTGCTCCCACTGCTCCCGCATCTTCATACCTGGACTGTCTGTATTATATGTTCTCCCTATGCGTCAGGAGTATTGGTCAAAGCAATAATTTATTGAGCTAACGCGCTCTATTGTCTGTCTGCTCACCCAGTTCCGGCTTGGAACTCTAACCACCTTTTGCCTTTCTCCCTATGCTCAGGACTACCCTGATCATAAATAAATATAGAGTTTTGGCATTCCTGTCTACTAGTCATGCATTTGGGTCCAGTCCACTTCCGGGGTCGTAACAGTTTCCATGTTTTTACCGACATCAATGCGTTCGAGTTGCACTGGGAAAGTTTTGGCTTTGCTAGCAAACATAGCTAAAATGGTTAACAATTAGCCTACAACAATGACGTTTTAACTTTTAATGGTATATGTTTAATATTCTGTATCGGCATATTAGTCGATACAAAAGCATTTCATACTGAAAAATGGGAGGTCAGGGTTGATTTTCCGACATGGATCTGGGGTGTGTAGCCTAGGTAAGTGTTACAGACTTCTGGCTAGGCTGGCTAATGTTTTCTGTTATGGCTCTCTTGCTCCGCTGGCCGTTAGTAGGCTGGTGGGTGCAGTTGAAGAGTGTGTTGAGTATTTTTGCTCTACTTAACTCACTGTCTCCTAGTCCCAGGGATCGCTGGTTCTCCCCACGTATGTGTTTGTTTGGGTTTTTGCTTCTTACAACACTCACTATGATACCTTTCACTCATTCAAGCATATGCATACAGCCTACACAACTGATAACTTACAGACTTCCACACCTCATGTTTTACTTTATTTTGTAGGTGTTTTTATTTTATTTTGTAACTTTCTGAAGCCTGGATGGCTGAAGCCTGAAGCCATCCTTGTTATCTCTCCTGTTGTGCATCGGTATGTTTGCGGTATAACATTCCTTTTTGGCTAGCGCTTTGTTTGGATGGAGGATATCTTTGAAGTTGAGTACTAGTACTTTTGTTTATGTAATTGGTCATTTGTTAGCGCTATTGGGAGATACACAAGGAAATCTGTGTTTGGAAGGCACTTTCATAGTTCCTGGTTATTGTTTTGTTTTGTTTGGTCAAACGCCGACTTATCCGGCGTATTGAATTAACTTGAATTGTACAGGCATTGTTTGATTCGCTTGTGTTTGCTGTTAGCATTTGTGTGCTGTGGTGAAGAGGGGAGCATTTTTTTCTGGTTTTGGCCCAGGTTGGAGACTCTTTGTTCTGCTCGCTGTTGGGACATCGGATTGGGTGTGGTAGGTGTGGATCGACCGGTGTACAGCAGTGAGAGATATTGTTAAGGAAGTCGCGGGCGAGTCCTGGGTGGTTCTTAGTTATTTTTCCTTTTTTGTTTTGGCCGGTGAATATGGGGGACTGAGTGATCTCAGAGCCCAAAAAGTCAGCGAAGACTAGCCTGAGTCAGGGACAGCTAGATCGATTATAGGGACTGGATAGGCTAAGTTTTAAATTGGTTGGCTGTGAGTACCCTATGTTATGATGGCTACCACTGTGAGTGATTTTGTAAAGACCCCGTCTGAATAAATTCTTGAGTTGTGCATTAAAGACCAGTTATTGAAAATTGCCGAGCATTATGACATTGACATTGACGACAAATGATATAAGGAAAATGTCAAGAGCATTCTTAAAGCCAGGTTAGTTGAAATGGGAGTTCTCACTGTTAGTGAAGGCGAACCTCTTCTTAATCCATCTTTTCTGACCCCTTCCCTTGCGGTTCCTAGTCTTACTAGGATTAGCTGAATTAAAACATGATGTTGATTATGACGAGTGCACCTGATTGAGGTAGGAAAGGCATCCCAGCTCTTGGATGAGTCGTCGTTTTCTTCTGATTTTCATTCCCCTAGTCGCTCCGACGTGGTAATGTAACATGTTCACGGTCTTCCTCAGTGAGATTGAGAGTGCATGGGTCCTAGCGATGATTGATGAGATAATTGCGGAATTGGAGTGAATGATTGTGTGAGTTGATTGAATGATTGGATGAATACAGGAGTGAATGGGAGATGGGTACTCATTGGGTAATTGGATGATTGTATGGGGAACGCGGGGGCAGGGTTTCCTGGGGATATATAAGGAGCGCACCTGGGGTAGACAGGAGATCTGACGATGGGGCAAGCATGAGAGGACTGATTGCCTCTAAGTTCCTGTGTGTGGCGGTTATTCTTTTTTAATTTTCTTTCAGTCGATTTGGTTTAGTTTTATTTTGTTGTGTGAATGGGCAATCAGCGTATTGTGTACGGCGTAACTTACCTGCGGAACAGCAAAGGGCGACAGCGAGCGGGAGTGGTCCAGAGCTGTGAAGAAAAGCAGAATACGTGCATCAGCGGCACCCTACCTGGAGCAGACGGCCGAGGGTTGGAGCCAATGTACCAGCGAGCCTGGTGACGAGCTGTTGCTGGGGGAATTTATTCCCCAATCAGTAAGGAACGTGGGTGCGCTGCATTAACTGGCTGACGTGTGTGTGTGGGTCTGACACCGGGCAAAGCGGGGAACTGAGCGGCAGCGGGTGTTTGTGGTTTCCCCTGCCAGAGTGTCCTGTGCCCCCGTGACCTTCCAGCGGTTGATGCAGCGGTGCCTGGGAGATCAGGTAAACAAATTGTTGCTTATTTACCTTGGCGACATTATTGTTATTCTCCTGACTTCTAGGCCCACCTGAAGCATCTAGAGGGGATTTTCCAATGGTTGGCCCAGCATGGGTTGAAGCTGCAGCTCCACAAGTGCCAGTTCCTCCGGCGGGAAGTGAAATATTTGGGGCATGTGATCGGGCCCATGGGGGTGGCGACGGATCCGGGGAAGACCGCCGCAGTCCGGGAGTGGCCACAGCCAGAGACGGTGCATCAGGTGCAGGCTTTCCTGGGCTTCGCAGGGTACTACAGGAAATGAATCCCCGCTTTCGCCCGGATAGCATTTCCCATCCAACAGCTGCTCGTAGGGACCGCGGCTCAGGGGAAGAAGACGCAACCCGTGACTTAGACGGAGGAGTGCCAGCGGGCTTTTGAAGAGTTGAAGGGGGCCCTATTGACTGCACCGGTGTTGCCGTTCGCAGACTTCAATCTAACTTTATGCCTTTACATGGATGCCAGCCTGGAGGTGCCTAGGAGCGGTGCTGGCTCAGGTGCAGGACGGGAAGGAGAGGGTGATTGCCTACGCCAGCCAGAGCCTGCATCCCCCCGAACGGAACGATCAGAATTACAGCTCTTTCAAGCTTGAGTTGCTGGCCCTAAAGTGGGCCGTGACCGAGAAGTTCTGGGACTACCTGTGGGGTGCCCAGGTCACCGTGTTCATGGATAACAACCCCCTGGTGCACTTGGAGATGGCGCAGCTGGGAGCAACTGAACAGTGTTTGGTAGCCCAGCTTGCCAATTATCAGCTCACACTTAAGTATCGCCCCGGCCACACTAACATTAATGCTGATGTGCTTTCCAGGTTACTCTGGGAGGGTGGGACAGCAGAGCGTGGACCGGTGTGCCTGGTGCAAGGAGAAGGCCGCGCGGTGGACTCGGACTGGAAGGAGCTGCAGCGGGGGGATGACCAGCTGTGGGCCCTGGCAGAGCGGGTGTGGGCGGGGGAGCCTCCCCCCCCGACAAAAGGAGCGAAGACGGGCCCCACCAGAAGAATATAAGCAGTGAAGGGAATGGGAGCGGCTCCAATTAAAGGGGGAGGTCCTGTACCGAAGAGCCCGCACGTCGGTTGGGGGTGATGAGGTGTGGCAGATCCTGACCCTGGGAAGGTGGGGAGAACTGTGGCGGCTGTACCATCAGGCCTTGGGCCACCAGGGAGGAGGGAAGCTCGAGGCTGCCCTATGACGGCGGTTCTTTTGGCCTGGGATGGGGGCGAACATTCGCGGGTGATCCCAAGGCTGTGTCCAGTGTGCGGTCGCCAAGGCAGGACCGGACGTACGGGCCCCCCTGATCCCCCTCTCCACCTCTTATCCACTGGAGGTGGTAGTCATGGACCATCTTTCGCTTGGGCGCCCGGGGGATTGGTACCCCTACCTCCTGGTCATTACCGATCTCTTCTCCCGGTATGGCTGGGCGGGTACCGGTGAAGGACCAGTCAGCCAAGACCACCGTGCGGGCTCTGTGGGGAGCCGTGGTCCAACACTGGGGGTGTCCCGAGCGGCTCCTTCCGGATCGGGGGGCAGCATTCGAGACCTCCTTGGTCGCGGCCTTTTGTGAGCTGTACGGGTGTACAAAAATACGCACAACGCTGTACCATCCACAGGGCAACGGGGCTTGTGAGCGGTTTAATTGTACACGGTTGTCTCTCTTAGGGTCCCTAGGGGAGGAGGAACAACACCGCTGCCCTGATCGGTTGCCGGAGCTGCTGCTGGCCTACAACAACTCAGTGAATGGCAGCACGGGTCTCACCCCTCATTATGTCCTGATGGGGAGGCACGCCCGGCTGCCGGTGGATATGGAAGTCAGGGCGCCCATGATGGAGGAGCGTCGGGACTTAGAGGGGTGGGTAAGACACCATCACTACCGCTTGACCCATGCGTACCAGCAGGCGGCAGCCAAGGCCGCCAAGCAGCAGCTCCGGGATAAACAGCAGTATGACCGACGGGCCAGGGACCTCCCTCTGGTGACGGGAGAGAGGGTCCTCTTAAGGAACTTCCGGCGGTGGGAATTTCGTAAGCTGGCCCCTCGATGGCAACCCCGGCCTTACATCATTGTACGGCAGCTGCGTCCCGCGTCCCCTGTCTTCGAGATTTGGCCGGTGGGTGGCTGACCCGTGAGGACCATCCACTAGAACCACCTGCGAGCGTGCCCGGTGGGAGGATGGGGGGAAGCACCAGTCGGTGGTCCTCCGGGAGGAGGAGGAGTTAGAGCCATACTTTCCGGTGTCACGAAGAAGACCAGAGCCGGTGCCTGCAGCCCTGGGTCCTGATCCTGTTTCTGACGCCCCCATAGAGCAACCGGCGGAGGAGGTAGATATTGTGGTGCCCCCTGTGCGACAAGGGGACGGCCCCCTCCCCAATACATTGTGGAATGTTAGTCGGGACAACTAATGTTATAGGGGGGGGGGGGAAATGTAACATGTTCATGGTCTTCCTCAGTGATATTGAGAGTGCATGGGTCCTAGTGATGATTGATGAGATAATTGCGGAATTGGAGTGAATGATTGTGTGAGTTGATTGAATGATTGGATGAATACAGGAGTGAATGGGAGATGGGTACTCATTGGGAAATTGGATGCTTGTATGAGGAAAGCGGGGGCTGGGTTTCCTGGGGATATATAAGGAGCGCACATGGGGTAGACAGGAGATCTGACGATGGGGCGAGCGTGAGAGGACGGATTGCCTCTAAGTTCATGTGTGTGTGACGGTTATTCTTTTTTTCTTTTCTTTCAGTCGATTTGGTTTAGTTTTATTTTGTTGTGTGAATAGGCAGGTGTATTGTGTACGGTGAAACTTACCTGCGGAACAGCAAATGGCGACAGCGAGCGGGAGTGGTCTGGAGCTGTGAAGAAAAGCAGAATACGTGCATCAGCAGCGCCCTACCTGGAGCAGATGGCCAACCGGAGGGTTGGAGCCAGTGTACCAGCGAGCCTGGTGAGGAGCTGTTTCTGGGGGAATTTATTCTCCAATCAGTAAGGAACATGGGTGCGGCGCATTAACTGGCTGACGTGTGTGTTTGGGTCTGACACCGGGCAAAGCGTCTTTTTCTTTAGGGGCCGGACGGCTGGGGTGTATTTCATTTGAGGTTTTAAAAAAAAAAAATTATTTGGTAGTCCCCAGAGCTGCAGTGTGGGCAGGACTCCACAACATTATTCCTTTTGTTGTGTTTGATGTTATGTGTTTGTGGCGTGGAATGTTAGGTTTTGTTCTGTTAATGAATGTGTGAGAGTACCGCCGTGTCTGTCTGTGCGTGGGCTTTTCTCCCTGGATGTATTGTGGAGCCGGGCGGCCGGCAGCCCCGCGGGTAGGCTATTTAAGGGGTGGTCACGAGTGTGTGTGCGTGTGCCCTTTGCGTTACCGTTACCACAAAGCCTGAACAGCACAGTGTGTGGGGATTGAGTGACAGTGTGTCGTGTGTGTGGTGTAGGAGGCACGCTTACCTGTGGGAGGGGTCAGCTGCGTCCGGCAGGAACGTGTGGAGCGTGTGGGGGGGAATAAAGGGACCCACAGACTGCATTGCTCCGTCAGGTTGTGTGTGTGTGTTCTGTGTCCTAGATTTATGAATTTCTCTGTATTAAATAAATCTACTTTTTGCCTTTTACATCTGCCTTGTGTATTGTTTGGAGAGTGGTGGATTCTGAGTTCAAAACCTGCATTTCAAACCATGACAGTAACTAATTTGAAGTTGTTACCTAAATTTAATGAAAAACCTTTTTGTTGTTTGAGCGTCTGGCAGACTCCCGAAATTGGCCTGATGCTGATCGGACGTTGTTACTACAATGCGTTTTAACTGGCAAAGCTCAGGAGGCATATTCTGCTTTAAGTTCAGTTGACAGGAAAAATTATCTTTTGGTTAAGACTGCTGTGTTAAAAGCTTATGAACTAGTTCCGGAAGCATACCGACAATGATTTAGAATGTTCAAAAAGGGAGATAAGAAGACTCATGTTGAATATGCGAGAGAGCTATTAATGCATTTTAATCGTTGGTGTACAGCTTCTGATGTCAATACTCTAGTTGATTTATGTAATTTGGTTGTGCTCTAACAATTAAAAAATTCTGTCACTGAGCATAAGTGCTATTCTAGCAGACGGATATGTTTTGACTCATAAAAGTAGTTTTTCAAGTGTTGGGTTTACCCCAACTGTTAAGTTTGATCGTGGCTTTCAAAATAATTTGCATAATGTCTTTAATTACTGTTGTGAGAAGGGACATTGGAAAAGTGACTGCCCTGTTCTTAAAGCTAAAAGCCAGCCCCTTAAAGGTCAGTCCTCAGGTTGTGGGGCCTGTCTGAGGTCTACCCCGATCAATCTCAGTGAACAGTCTAAAGTCCAGTTACATCTAAGTTCATGTTTTCATGAAAACGAGTTGGATTACTCATTTGTTACAGAAGGTTATGTATCTCTTGTTGATCGCAATGACAAGGTGCCCATGAAAGTTCTGCGCAATACAGGCGCATCAGAGTCATTTGTTTTGTAGTCTGTGTTGTCTTTTTCTTCGGAGACGGATACTGGGAGCAGTGTTCTAATCCGTGGAATAGGGTTAAACACTTTATCTGTCCCATTGCACAGGATTGTACTTCAGTCAGATCTGGTACAAGGTGAAGTGGTGTTTCTGGAATTCTGGGGAATAACCTTGCCGGTGTCTGGTGTGATGTTTCTCCACCTTTAATAGTTACCCCAACGCCGTCTTTTTCAGGGGAACCCGATGAGTGTGGTCTGAGTTACCCAGAGGTGTTTACCGCTTGTGCTGTGACACGTGCCCAGAGCCGTATTACATGTGATACTAGTGATTCTATGCCTTGTGCTGAACCTGAATCCTGTGAGGTTAAGGGAAGTATTATAGAACAGGCTTCCCCACTCTCTTCTTTCTGGCCTGAAATTCCTCTGTCGGTTTCGCGGACTGACTTAGTGAAGGAACAACAGGCAGATTCTACTCTAAAAGAGTTATTCAATCGAGTCCTTCCTGTTGATGTGGTAAACAGTACTGCTTGTGGTTACTTTCTTCAGGGTGGCTTGGTGGTGAGGAAATGGGTGCCTCACGGCGATTGCTTTCTGGGTAATGTAATCCTTCAGATTGTGGTTCCTCTTAAATTTAGTGATTTGGTTTTGCAGACATCCCATGATGCAGCCGGACATTTGGGCATCTGGAAAATGTATGATCGCATTTTGCGTTATTTCTTTTGGCCACGTGTTAAGAGGGACATCTCTGCTTATATTAAAACATGTCATACATGTCAGTTGACTGGGAAGCCCAATCAGATGGTGAAGCCTGCTCCTTTGTATCCTATACCAGTTATGGATCAGCCTTTTGACTATTTGATCATTGATTGTGTCGGTCCTCTGCCTAGATCGAAAGCTAGCAGTAATTATTTATTAACTATTATGTGTCAAGCGACCAGATATCCTGCTGCTTATCCTTTCCGTGCAATTACAACAACATTTGTTGTAAAAGCCATGTCTCAGTTTATTTCTATTTTCGGTATACCCAAGATTATTCAGAGCGATCAGGGATCAAATTTTACTTCTCATATGTTTGCACAGATTTTACAGCAGCTTCACATTAAACATAAAAAAGTGAGTGCTTATCATGCACAAAGTCAGGGTGCCTTGGAGCGTTTCCATCAAACGTTAAAATCTTTGTTACGGGCTTATTGTACTAAAATGGACCGATATTGGGAAGAAGGCTTGCCTTGGCTAATGTTGGCAGCTAGAGAGGTTTCGCAGGAGAGTACTGGGTTTAGCCCTAATGATCTTGTGTTTGGGCACACTGTGCGCTGTCTTTTGGCAGTGTTGCGGGATGATTAGGAGATGGTAGAACCTCCTAAAAATGTGTTGCATTGCGTGAATGATTTCCGACGTTGGCTTTACGCCGCTTGTGAGATGGCGAAGACGAGACTTTCATCCGCCCAGGATAGAATGAAAAGACTTTTTGATCGCCGGCCTGAGTGTCGTCACTTTAGTGCGGGTGATCAAGTCCTGGCGCTCTTACCCATAACTGGATCACCTTTTCAAGCTAAGTTTGCTGGTCCTTTTACGGTAGAACGTCAGATTTATGAACAAAACTACCTAATTGCCACTCCTAATCGGGGGAAGTCTACTAAGCTTTGTCATATTAAACAAAGGCTACTTTGTTTAGTATGGCTACTAAACAAAGCCATATTATTTTTGTTCATCTGATTCTGCTTCTACAGACACTAAGCCGGTACATTTGGCAGCTGCTGACGGGCCCGCAGTTTACCCTATTCATCTCACGGTGGCAGCGTGTAGGGAAGAAAATATTGGTGTACCTGTTGATTGTGTTTTGCGAGGCTGGTTGAAAAATTCAGAATCTCTGTAATTTGGATGCTGTATTGGATCATTTATCTGCGTTTCGGCGTGTTAATTTGATTCGTTTAATGAGTATCGTTGTTTGTTTGCCGATATCCTTTCTCACACTAGTATAATCGAAGAAGATATAGATGTTGGGAATGTGGAGCCCATCCGCCAGCGTTTAAATCATGTTTCTGTTGATAAATGTAAACAGATTCTGAGATAAAGTATATGCTTGATAATAACATTGCCAAACCTTCGTTTTCCAGTTGGGCTTCTCCGTGTATTTTGGTGAATAAGCCAGATGGCATGTTTAGGTTCTACAGGACTACAGGAAGGTAAATGATGTCACCAAGCCTGATTCTTACCCGCTTCCGCGTATGGATGATTGTGTTGATCAGGTCGGTTCTGCAAAATTCGTTAGCAAATTTGATTTGTTGAAGGGTTACTGGCAAGTTCCCTTAACGTCAAGAGCTCGTGAGATTTCTGCTTTTATTACACCTTCCGGGCTATATTCTTATACTGTGATGAGTTTTGGTTTGCGTAACAAGCCGGAAATTTTTCAGCGGTTCATGAATCGTGTGGTTTCAGGTTTAGAAGGTTGTGCTGTATATTTGGACGATGTTGTCGTTTTTAGCAACACTTGGGACCAACATCTATGTTATGTGCAAGCCCTGTTCAACCGCCTATCTGAGGCATGTCTCACTGTCAATCTGGCGAAGTGTGAGTTTGCCAGGGCGATGGTGACGTACCTCGGTAAGGTAGTTGGGCAGGGTCATGTACGGCCTTTGCATGCTAAAGTGTTAGCGATCGACCAGTATCCTCCTCCAAGAACTAAAAAAGAGTTGATGCATTTCTTGGGTATGGTGGGCTACTATCGTGGTTTTTGTAGTAATTATTCTTCTGCGGTAATTTTCCCACTGACTGATTTATTGAAGGCCAGGGCCGAATACATCTGGTCCCCAGATGTCAGCAGGCGTTTGAGGAGGTTAAGACCCTCCTCAGTTCTGCCCCTGTACTGGCTGCGCCCTGTTTGGATCAGCCTTTTAAGCTCCAGGTCAATGCCAGTCAGGTAGGAACATGAGCAGTGTTACTGCAATCAAATGAGCAAGGTATTGACCAACCAGTTTCTTTCTTTTCAAAAAAATTCAATTCATACCAAACATAGATAAATGAAGGGCCGTATTTCCCCACGTTTTTCGGAGACTGAGCTAATGATGGTGGTATTTTCTCAGTATAACTTACATTAGTGGCTAACTTGCCAGCAAGTTATGTGGCCTCTCTAGTCTCTAAGAAACTCTGCAGCCAGACAGGCACTACACTAGCAGAAAAATGCCCAGCTCCTCTGCCTATGCTAATGTAATGTCATTCAGTGGGCGTGGCAACCTGTTGTCTGAACTGTAAGCTTTTTGGCTGTTGTAGTTCATACTAAGGCAAGTACCTGGTACATGTGCAGTAGTTTGGGGCTATATCTCTGCTCTCACTACAGGTAGAAAGTTGGTGGGGAGCTCATTTTAATCAGGAGGAGAGCTACCTTTCTACAAACCAAACATCATTTTTGGGTGGAATTACCCTTTAACAAAACACTAAGTCCGAGCACTGGGACAAGGAACATGAGGGCAATATATACAAGAAACAAAGAGGACTAAATGGACAAGAAGGTGTAGGTGAACATGAGAACGAAGACTAACAAGGCACAGGTAATAAGACTAAACAATAAGTGAAACTAATGAGGACTTAACAAGAAACAATAATGACATTACGAGAACCAATAATCTAATCAAACAGAAACACAAAACACAGACAGGGATCAGGGCGCCATCTGGCGGCGCACAGCGGGAACCGTGACAGTGTATAGGCTGCATTAAACCGCATTCAGCAGCACAACTAGAAGCCAAATCTGAGCTGGCCTCTACTTGTACTGACAAGGAGATGAACTGTGTGTGGTCTTTGTACAGGCGTACTGATCATTTGTTAGGTGTGTGATTCGGGTTCAAGCAGGATTCTTTCTCCTTTTCCTTGCACACCCCTAATCCAAAGCAAAATTTCTGTGGAGAAAAAATATAAACTTCTTCCACTGTATTTAACGTGATTACCATCACATATATTCGGCATAATCTACCATGGTAATGTAGGCTCAGCATCCAGTAGATTGGCAGGCTGTGTTTGTGTGTGTGCATGTGTATATGCGCGTGTGTGTGTGTGTGTGTGTGTGTGTGTGTGTGTGTGTGTGTGTGTAAGAGAGAGAGAGAGAGAGAGAGACACTGTTGGTGCATTGTTTGAATGTGCAGCCAAGTCTGGGTTAATTACAAGCTGTTAAATTGTGACTTTCCAGTGTTTATTTCAAAGTGGAAAAAATGGATAACACTGTGCAAGATGAAAGTGAACAAAATAACCGAAAGTAACTTCTTGCTGCATGTTCCACTATGGCTTTTAGCTCTGTGGTTGGACTGAACAGATCCCTCAGTCTGTATGAAGCTGAGACTGATAGTGTATTTGTTTGGCTACACTTCATAAGTAGTGTGGAGGGATTTTTTGAGCGGGGTAAGGCTTTTTACTTATTTTGAGAAAATTACACCAGTGCAGAAACAGTTTGCTTCTATTTTTATTGCTGTGATGATCCTGTAGTTATTTTCAGTGGCTGCCACAAAAAAAAAAAAACTATCAAAGCAAAACAAGAAGTCCTGTCCTCTTCGGGAAAATGAAAATCTGAAACAGATGCTGCCATGTCTAAAGACTCGTTTAATGTCAACCTTAAAGTCAGATTTTCAAAAATACCTATTTTTTAAATCCCATCCTTCCCCCAAAAAGCCACACCACATAAAAATGTATTAAACAAAATTGTCATTTTAAACAGCTTAAATTTATTGTGAGAACATTTAGGATTTACTTGCTGTTTTTTATATTAAGAACATGGTTCCACTTACACTTCCAATTTGCATGTGACATATGATTGTGTAATACATTATCTACCTCTTCTGGCCAATCAGGGCAGGCTTTTGCAGGTGTTATCTGTTACACCTGGCCACTCAGAAATGGCCTTTTTGGAGATGTTATTTGGAATTGGCTACCTGTTCTGGACAGGTGTTTGGAATTAGAATATTTTTCCAGTGAATCAGAGGAGGGTGAGTGTTATGAGCTCATGTTTGGAAGAGCTAGCTGTCTAGCACATCAAATAACTGCAATTATTGGGAAATTGGCCAGATTTAGCCACCGTCAAGTAGCTAGCTATACTGTTAGCTACCTAGCTAGTCAGTTACCGATCGCAGCAAGCTAGCTGGCTAGCTACGAATATATGCAAGTAAGTGTATCCACCTAGCTAGCAAAGTAGGTAGCCTTGTTTATAGCTCACAGGCTAATTTAACTAACGTACTGAGTATTTGTAATTACGCAAGCACAAAAGATAATATTCCGACTACACAATCATATGATAGCGCTGTATCCAAGAAGGGGTAGATACATCACCTGTCAACCCTCCCGTATTTCCCGGGTTTCTCCCATATTTTAATCCCCTCTCCCGCTGTCCTCCCTTTTGGTATTTTCTCCCTTAAATCTCCCGTATTTTGTTTTTATATAACTCAATGTTGAATAATTACATATAATATAATCAAAAATGCAAAGAAACTTTGAAAAAATGCAAAAAAAAAAATTTTTCTTTAGTTTGCAACAAAATACTGAGAGCTACATAAGTGAAATCGGTAATATATATACATTTCCTGGATCACAAACTCCATGTCCACAAGTGTGCAAAATCTGAGGATGATATGCAGAACTACTAAAGGTATATGATGCAAAATATAGGCAGTGTACCCTGTTGTCCATTAGTGTCTCCAAATCTATCCAAATGGCTAAATTGTGCACTGCTCTAAATAAAAATTAATTATGATATATTTAACTACAAATCAACAGTTTTGGCTCAGAAAATTTACTTTGCATCATTTTCAAGTGGGAATTACTATTTTCTCAACAGTATAGGGGGTAGATATCTATGGGTCCAAAACCCCTTTGCAAAACATGTCATAAATGCAAATTTGTTTTGTCCATTATAAAGCATAAACATTTGCTCCTTCTGATGGCTTAAGATAAAAACATAGATATCACAGCATTACATACACCTAAATATGTTGCCTAATCATTCACTCTTGTACCTCAATAAAACATACTTTTCCGCTGTACTCTACAGTATGTATACTTTTGCCCTGGGATTGCATTTTTCTGTAGTTTTTAAATTTTTTAATTTTTGGCATTCAAAAGCGGGCGGGGTCTAGCGAAACTAGCGTGTTTTGTTACCCTTTAATTCTATTTACTTTGGCCCTCCAGAGGCAATGTCCACCTGGTTTCTACTAGTTTTATTTAAATGCCAATATTCCCTGCACATCCATGGTTTACAGTTCAAATTGAAGAACAAGCTGTATCATTCAGAAATCTGCAACAGAATACATTTATTTCAAAATAGTCACATACAGTAGGCTATATAAATATAATAACCATAACATAAGTCGCCTAATGTATTTAAGTACGTTTAAAAAAAGAAAGAAAGTGCGTATGTATTTACACAACAACAGCAACGTATTTCAGCCTCAAGTGTGACGGGTGGTTGCTGTGGAAATGTCAACTACGGGACTTTGGCGAAATGTAACAAGATATACTCTTCAGGGTTAATCAGAAAACAGCTGTAGCTGAATATACTGGTAAGTACTTGGTTTCCTAAACATATTTATACAAGAGATTTTGGAGAAAAAATTTTGGTGTCTTCTAAACCGAAAGTGCAATATTATTGTTTCTATACGTGAACATGATTTTGTTAGCATGTATAAACGGTGCATTTTATACATTTTACAGTCTGTGGCTGTGGCGAGAGGAGGGTCGTAAGTGCTTTGGGTTATTCATAGCACCCTCCTATTTTATTACACTGCAGTGTAACTGGAGAAGCTGAGGTTTTCGCAAGCGGCTACCCTTTTAAAAATACTGCATCAAAATTTATGGGGTTTTCTTAAAGCTGTAGTTTATAATTTCAGACAAACATGAATACTGTAATACGGATATGTCTCAACCAACAGGGACAAAGTTTATAGAGTTAAATGCTAACTTATGACGTTTTATGCTATTTAAAACGCACATATGACCAATGAACGAAGTTTGTTTAAAATTGCGTTACAGGTCTGCTGCCAGTATTACAATGGCTGAACTTGTGCTGTTGGAGGAGTTGGCTGAGAACAAAACCATTTCCAGGTTTTTAATAAAATTGCCAAACTGCCTAATGTTGGTGCCATAACTGTAGGCTACTGCACAAACATAACCTCAAGGTTCCATCTGAAGATACGTTTGCAAAATATGAATAGAAAGGGCTGTCATATCTGTGTAGCTCATATGTAATGCGAAATGTATTGCTCAACATCCTGGCCTGGTTGCCTGGTGGGACCATAGACGGGTGGGACCCACAACAGCTTCAGTTTTTGGATCAGCTTCTCGTTTGCAGAACGCTATGGTGAGAGATAGCTGGGTTATTGGTGTAGCTACATTAAATTTCTACGTCAAATTTACTGTGTCAGACTAACTAGCCTACCTCAATCTATATCAAACCACCTTTCACATGCACAAAACACCAACAAAATGACGAGATTAATAAATGAATTATTTTGTTTCCAGCCTGCGAGAAAGACCGCAGCCTAGTGCTTAAGTTGGGAGATAGAGGCAATAATGAGCTCGTCCGATGCAGATAGGCTTGCACTTTTAACAGCTTGTGTGACGGGAAATGTTATATCCTGATTCCTGCCATGTCTTTTTACATTACCATGTAGGCTACTTTACTATTTAATTTATGACACCGGAACAGACAATAGGAAACTTTTTTCTCCTTGATTGATCATCTGCTAATAAAACTGTCGGAATAATTATTTATTTTGCTTTTTCTGGGCCATTTTGACTTCCTCTTGTAATGGTGGCGTGACGTGTGAGGTAGGAGGGGCCAAACACAGCAAGGGGATTAATTAAGCACAAGGCCACTAGGATGGGAAACCCCGTAATTAAGGGAAGGAGACAAGACAGGGAACACACGTACCAAAGCTACTAACCACAAACGCCAGGTTTCTCAGTAAGAAAACCAAACAAGGCTAATGGAACAGAGCACTGGGCTCCCATACTTCTACGAGCAAAGTGACTAAAGAAAGAGCCAGAAATAATAAACGCCCTGCCTCGGTAACGAGACGCATAAGAACAGGCGAGTAACACACAGCAAACGTACCGAAGCTACTAACTGGCTCACTGTCACACGCCAATGAGTAGAAGCGCAAACGTCAGGTTCCTCAGTAAGAAAACCAAACAAGGCTAATGAGACAAAGCACTGGGCTCCCTTACTTCTACGAGCTAAGTGACTAAAGAAAGAGCCAGAAATAATAAACGCCCTGCCTCGGTAACGAGACGC
The DNA here is from genome assembly GCA_029718625.1 of Synaphobranchus kaupii. Lineage (NCBI taxonomy): Eukaryota > Metazoa > Chordata > Actinopteri > Anguilliformes > Synaphobranchidae > Synaphobranchus > Synaphobranchus kaupii. The sequence continues at coordinate 5,033,008 of CM056386.1, read as the reverse complement.
ATAAGAACAGGCGAGTAGCATAATGGCACAAATAAAACACACAGCCAACAAACACTGCTAAATAATACGAGATAGTATACGAGGAGGCGAAAGGAACAGCGATCTAACGTTACAAGGCTACTCTCAGACTCGCAGTCACACACAAACATGTCCACAACATCGCCCAGTCTCCCTATAGGAAGACATGTACCGAAGGACGAAACAGAACTACAGTTCCGAACAAAATCGCGAAAGCTCCATGTACGGAGACAGGTACCGAATAGGACGAACATGACAGCTGTACTGGACATTTATACCGGAGATATAAGGCCCCCATGCCCATCAGCTTCCATAAGCTCGTAATCACACGCAGAAAACATAAAGGGGGGTAAACGCCCGATCTTCCAGGAGAGAGAAACATTTTACAGGCAAGCCGCCGATAAACCACCGTCCCATACCTTTACTAGCAAAATTACTAACACGAGCTTAGTAGAAAATACACGCCCTAGCCTCTCAGTAAAGGGGAATGTAACGAGGAGGCGAAAGGAACAGATAGCTAACGTTCCAAGGCTACTTTCAGAGACTCGCAGTCACACGCTAACATGTCCACAACATCGCCCGGTCTCCCTATAGGAAGACATGTACCGAAGGATGAAACAGAACTACAGTTCCGAACAAAACCACCAAAGCTCCATGTACGGAGACAGGTACCGAAGGACGAACAGGACAGCTGCACCGGACATTTACCGGCTAAAAGACTAACGCAAGCTTAATAGAAAATACACGCCCTGCCTCTCAGAATAAATAAAGCCCTGCCTGTCAGTACGATAAAAACGCCCGGTCTCGTAAGAAATGACTTTACAAATACACCCAGAAACAAACAAAGACTCCTCTCGCTTTCACGGAAGAAAGCATTATATTACATTACATTAATTTATAGTCATTTGGCAGACGCTCTTATCCAGAGCGACGTACATCAGTGCATTTTCGAACTAGGAACAAGTGCGTTAAAACTACCCTAAAAGGTAAATATGAGTTCAATTACCAGGCGTAGTCAGTATGATTTTTTTAATTTAATTAAATTTTTTTTGGGGGGGTAACCACATGATATCGATGATTGGCGTGTACAACAGTAAGCCAATAATAACCTTACAAGTATTAAACTAGAAGCTTGAACCACTTAAACAAGGATTCATAAAACACAATCAAGGGAGGTCACAAGGAGGTAGGGAGGGGTGGAGAGAGGTACAGCTTGAAGAGGTGAGTCTTCAATCTGCGCTTGAAGGTGGTCAGACTTTCTGTTGTTCTGACCTCCACGGGGAGCTCATTCCACCACCGTGGGGCCAGGACAGACAGACGTCGAGACCGGGTGCTAGTATGAAGTGGGGGGGGGGGGCGGGGGTACCAGTCGTCCTGAGGAGGCGGAACGCAGGGATCTGGCGGGTGTGTAGGGTCTGATGAGCTTTTGGAGGTATGGAGGGGCTGATCCTCGGACTGCCTGGAAGGCGAGCACCAATGTTTTGAATTTGATGCGAGCCATCACAGGTAACCAGTGGAGATCAATGAGCAGGGGGGTGACATGGGAGTGTCGGGGGAGGTTGAAGACCAGGCGCGCTGCTGCGTTCTGGATAAGCTGAAGGGGTCTAATGGCCGATGCTGGCAGGCCAGCCAGGAGAGAGTTGCAATAGTCCAGGCGGGACAGCACCATCGCTTGGACCAGGAGCTGGGTTGAGTGGGTGGTGAGGAAGGGACGGATTCTCCTGATGTTGTACAGGAAGAACCTGCATGCCCGGGTTACCACTGTGATGTTTTCGGAGAGGGACAGCCTGTTGTCCATCACCACTCCGAGGTTCCTGGCACAGGGCGTTGGGGTCAGTGGAGTGTCCCCTAGGGAAATGGAGAGATTGAGAGGGGGAGAGGTTAGAGCAGGAATGTAGATGAGCTCAGTCTTGCCTGGATTGAGCTTGAGATGGTGGTTGTCCATCCAGCTCTGGATGTCTCTCAGGCAAGCGGAGATGCGGGCTGACACCTGAGTGTCAGAGGGTGAGAAGGAGAGAAAGAGTTGAGTATCGTCAGCATAGCAGTGGTAAGAAAGACCATGAGCAGTGATAACAGGGCCAAGGGATTTGGTGTAGGTGGAGAAAAGGAGGGGACCAAAGACTGTGCCGATACTTTACCAGACCAAGCAACCTGGGAGGAGCTGTCCGAAAGGTAGGACTCAATCCAGGCCAGGGCCGAGCCACCGATCCCCGCTGCAGACAGGGACGACAGGAGGATGGAGTGATCTAGGGTGTCGAAGGCGGAAGAGAGGTCTAGGAGTATTAGCACAGAGGAGAGGGTGGCTGCCCGAGCTGCGTGAAGCATCTCGCTGACGGAGAGGAGTGCGGTCTCCGTTGAGTGGCCAGGTCTGAAGCCGGACTGGTGGGGGTCTAGTAAGTTGTTCTGGGTCAGGAAAGAAGACAGTTGGTTAGAAACAGCACGTTCAATATTTGACATAGTCTACTGTCACATAATGTAGTATAGCCAATGTCTGGTCCATGATCACCACTGTCTTCTAGCTCCATGCTGGAGGGATATTGAGATGGTCTTTCTGATCTCAGGAGACAGCGGCGGGAGATGCCCGTGCTCCGGAGCAGTACTAAAGCAGATACATTCACCGCCAAACTAAAATAATTATGCAGCACATTCATTTATTAAACATGTAATTTAAATACGTGAGTCGTCCTGACAGAAATATATTTATTCATCATATAAAATTAAAATTCCATCATAGCAACAAGATAAACCCAACAATAGCCTGATCGTATGCCAAAAATGCAGTGAAATGCCCTGCTCACTCAAATGCAAAATAAACATGTGAAAGTATTGTCTCATTCGACCATGTATTCTACTAGCAATATATGCTACTAAATATGAAATAAATATACAATTCTACCATTGGTTTTACACATCGAGATGTTCCTTTCAAAACAGTGGTCATTTATTGTCTGGTACAATCCGTTTGAGAAATATACAACACTTTATACCACTATTACACTGTCTGAAACGTCAACTCGTAATGCCCCCCATGCCCTGCAAGCCTGTCTGATTCATTACAGCTCATTCTGGTTCAACTGTCGGCTCTTTTATCCAATAGAGTACATTATAAACTTAGCAGCGGTATATGCATTGTCTTATTGGGTGCTGTGAAAAATGTATTACTGCCCAGTGTAACGGCAGTTTTCGTTTTAACGGTCTAGTATTACGCAAGCTCAATAGAAAACGCATTAGGGAGGGGAGTATTCACTTTCCCGATATGTAAGTAGCACTGCTTCTAAAATTTGGTTGGTCTCGCTGGCTACAAATGTACGTTCATTTCCCACTCGAGCACTGTCTTTTCAATATGATTGATAGGCCTACTGTTATTTTTGCATTTTGAGTGCATTTCACATACTGTAGTGCAATCATTTTTTTATTTTTGATGTAGGCTACCGATTTTCATTGCAGATATAACATTTGGCAGCATTTGCAGATGGAATACTATTTTATTTTCATGTTATCGTACATAATATAGGCTATGGCATATATACTTGTCACTTAGGGCATGGAAAATGCTCATTCCAATTTAGTGTGCGCTGATATGTGGTCGATTAATTTAAAATTTTCCTTGGAGTCATTATGAATGGGAACATAAAAAAATAAAAGAAATACAGAAAAATGCAATCCCGGGGCAAAAGTATACATACTGTACAGTACAGGTAAAAGTGATGTTTTATTGAGGTACAAGAGTGAATGATTAGGCTACATATTTAGGTGTATGTAACATTGTGATATCAATGTTTTTATCTTATACCATCGGACGGGGAAATATATATGCTTTATAATGGACAAAACTAATTTTATTTATTTTATGACATGTTTTGGATAGGGCTTTAGACCCATAGATATCTACCCCCTATACTGATGAAAATATAGTAATTCCCACTTTAAAATGAGGCAAAAGTGAGTTTTATGAGCTGAAACTGTTGATTTGTAGTTGAATATATCTTTTTTAAATTTTTTTATTTAGAGAAGTGCAGAATTTAGTCATTTGGATAAATTTGGAGACACTAATGGACAACGGGGCACACTGCCTATATTTAGCATCATAGATCTTTAGTAGTTCTGCATATCATCCTCAGATTTTGCACACTTGTGGACATGGAGTTCATGATTCATGAATCTTCAATGAAATTCGGTAGCCTACATCAAAAATAAATGTAACGATTGCATTACAGTATGTGAAATGCACTCAAAATGCAAAAATAAAAATAGGCCTATCAATCATATTGGAAAGACAGTGCTCGAGTGGAAAAACTAATGTACTTATGTAGCCAGCGAGACCAACTGCATTTTAGATGCAAAAATACTTACATAGCGGGAAGGGAATATCCCCTCCCTAATGCGTTTTCTATAGAGCTTGCGTAATACTACACCGTTAAAACGAAAACTTCCGTTACGCTGAGCTGTAATGAATTGTTTAAAGCACCAAATATTCAAAGCACCAAATATATACGGCATATACCATTGCTAAGGTTATAATGTACTCTATTGGATAAAACAGCCGACAATTAAACCAGAATGAACTGTAATGAATGAGACTGGCTTGCAAGGCATGGGGGGTATTACGAGTCGACGTTTCAGATAGTGTAATAGCGGTATAACGTGTTGTATATTTCTCAAAAGGATTGTTCCAGACAATAAATGACCACTGAATTTTGAAAGGAACATCTTGATGTGTAAAACCAATGGTAGGATTGTATATTTATTTCATATTTAGTAGCATATATTGTTAGTAGAATACATGGTAGAATGAGACAATACTTTCACATGTTTATTTTGCATTTGAGTGAGCAGGGCTTTTCACAGCTTTTTTGGCATACGATCAGGCTATTGTTGTGTTTATCTTGTTGCAATGACATAATTCTAATTGTACATGATGCATAAATAGATTTATGAACTCAAACATAGACGCTATTGTCCACTATGTCACGCATGGGTAGGTATAGACTGGGTGGGGGGTTGCTTGTTAAATGGACTTGCTACGGGACGCTTAGCAACTCCGTATTCGGCAGAAATCATCACAAATCGTCTCCCAATAAAGTTGAAACACAGAGTTTGTGATTTCCCTAATAGTTTGGCTGCAGAAGCAACAAATGTCTCAGTTGAGCAAAATGATGCCGCCGGCGGCATTATCACTAGGCATCTGCGCAAAGGAGTTAATCAGGAAGTCTCTTTTATAGAGAGATCTGGCTAAGAAACAATAAGTAAACATTAAAAAAATTAAAAAGTTAAATACAGCTGTGTTCGATGTTAGTCGCTCTCTGCACTTTAGACCGTTTGTATTTTTGTCGACTGATGTCGCCCGCACACAGAAGTTGGAGAATGTTTTGAGAATGTGAGGCCAGGTGTAATATTTGCAGTATATTTGAATGTGAAGGGTAGCTGTGGTCATGTGGTTTTCTGTGTTTATGGGTAATAATGCTGCTGAGATGCTGCTCCTCTCTCTCCATACAGACAGATTAGTAATTATGTTAATGAGAGATTGAGAGTGAGAAAAACCCTGAGTGTTCTCATAACACAATGACACACATATGTGCATGCGCACACATGTTAATACAAATATGCACACACACTCACCTGCACACACGTGCACACATTCATGCATGCAAACATTGGTAGACATACAACTGCAAGGATGCACGCATGCACTCACACATGCTCACATACACATACCACACACATACACAAATATGCATGTGCACACACAATCACACAGGCACACACACGTACACGCCGTCACTCACTCTTAAAGGTATCGCACAAACCTGTGTCTCACACCTGTGTGTCTCCTGTCTGTGTCTTTGTGCATTCACCTTAACTTTGTCAGACAGGAATACTTCCAGAACAATTGTTGCTAGAAGAAGGTATCATCAATATCACAAATTTAAGTAGGGAGCATTTCTTTCCTCAAACATCCCAATGTGCTCCCAGGTCACGTCACACTAGAGATATTGAATGAGGTACTTAGCACAGGAGCTTCTCTGCGCACTGAAGCTAAAATTTCACAGTCCAAATTGTAGAACACCCTATCGCTGTTCTGGACGTATTACTTATGTTATTTGGTGTTCTCACCTAACATGCAGTAGCAATTTAAACATGTTTTGTGGCTGTATTCATTTGCACAATTCTTTCGTAAGTACCATGCTAAATCTACGATTTGCATGCGCACATTCTCTCATATGCTGTGCGGTAATTTCCAGCAGTCTCTCATAATTCACCCCCTGTAGCGTGTCGGAAATTCATGCCCGTGGCAGAACTTGTTTTTCCCGACTGTCCATTTGATTCCAGGACCCTGAAGGAAGACAAACATGCATGAGGCGAGAATGACAAAGCTTATCAAATGCATTACTGAGCTTTATATTTCTTTACCAGAGTAGAGATTCACATTAAGCAGACATTCTCATCCAGAGCGGCTTCCACAGCATACTTTTTTTTAAAACTGTACAATCCGTTTATAGAGCAGGGGTGCCTTGCTTACAGGTGCAATAGCAAGGTACTTAACCCCTTCGCACAGATGCCGAATCTGGTCAATTCTGACCTATTTAGGGGGTGTTCTATTTAAGGCTTTATAACTCCAGGGGCCCTATCTTACACCCGGCACTAAGCTCATTATAATGCCTAGCGCTCACGTCGTTTGAATACTATGGGCTCTATCTTGGCAATCTTAGGTAGAAATTGCCTCTGGAGGGCCAAAGTAAATAGAGTTAAATGAAACAACCATTTACGATGCTAACTTAGATTAGTTTATTTTCATAATTTAGGTCCAAATAAAGTTCTACAAATGCAAAGCCGACTGTTGAAACAGGTGCCTCGGTGACTTGATAAAATCTTGAGAATGTGCAGGGGGATGCCCAAGTCGCCGCCTCACAGATCTCCTGAAGTGGTACACCTTTCAGTGCTGCCCATGATGTAGCCATGCTCCTTGTTGACCTACACTGGACATTTTCAGGTAAGGGATTAGCACTAGCCTCATAGGCCGTAGCTAAATCCTTCACTACCCAGCGGGAGAGGCTCTGAGCCGAGAGCGCCTTTCCCTTAGAGTTGCCCTGTACGTCTGATAGAAGCGGTAGCTTCAATGTAGCGTCACAGCGCACGCACTGGACATCCCAATTGTGCATCCCCCAGATCCCTGCCTGGTGGGGGGTGAAGCGCAGCGAACTCAATCGGGTGGTTAATATGAAAAGCCGAAACAACTTTGGACAGCAAAGATAGATTGGGCCACAGTGTGACTCCAGAGTCCAGAGTCATCCGGCCGCCACCTTAGACACTCTGCGCTGATGGAGAGCATGCAGAGCTCACCAACGTGCCTAGCCGACGCCATTGCTAGTAGAAATGCCGTCTTAAAGGAAAGCCAATAGGTTGTTTGCATGTGACGTAATGTCACTGCGTTGCAGTGGCGCGAACTGCAGATGGGGGGCAGGAAGTGATTTGCAGATTAGGAAAGCACTATTAAAATGCCAAAGTTTTGCGCGGTTTACGGCTGTACCAACCGATCGAATCGGGGAAAAAACAAGGGCTAAAGTGGTTACACATAAGCTGAAATTTGGGGTAGCGGAAAACTTCCCTTCAAACTGATTATTGGTCTTAATAATTTTTCAATCCGTTTCCTTGATTAACAATAGGCTACATCAGCGTTTAATTCACCAATTACTCAATGCCATCAAATGTAGCCGGTTCTCCTCAATTAGGCTATTAGGCAAGTAATAAAATTATTTTAACTTGTTTCGCAAAATTGTGCACATTTTAATCAACATTATAATTGTGGATACATGTGCTCTTCGTTCTCCGCACTCTTAATTCCGAAAATATTAATGGAAATTAAACGATCTTAAAGCTCAGCTTTTGTTAGATTATTGTTTTTATTTAGCACAACCTGCAAATAATTGTATTACTTGCCTAATAGCCCAATTGAGGAGAACCGGCTACATTTGATGGCATTGAGTAATTGGTGAATTAAACGCTGATGTACATTACATTACATTCATTTAGCAGACGCTTTTATCCAAAGCGACGTACAGTAAGTGCATACAGAGACATCATCAAGATCACTACAGAGCAGACAAGACAAAGCACATCCTTCCCATAATGTAGCAGCTATCCCTAGCAATGAACGTCAACTAGTTCACAGTAAGCTGTGGGCAAATCAGCAACACCACACTTCCGTAGTAGCCTATTGTTAATCAAGGAAACGGATTGAAAAATTATTAAGACCAATAATCAGTTTAAATGGAAGTTTTCCGCTACCCCAATTTTCAGCTCAGGAGCCGCCACTGCATAAAGGGGAGAAGTTTAAAAAACTCGGAAGTTTAAGAAACGGCGGCAGACGTGGATCAAAAATCTCCGTCTTAAGTCTGGAGGAGCTGAGTCAGACAACGCTCGTATATGCAGTGACCACTTTGTGAAAGGTAAGGCTACAGTAATTTAGCTACTTACATAGCTGGCTAAAACTGACAAAAATACAGACCAGGAGGCAATATTGCTGGAAACATAGCTAACGTTACATCTGTGATATCACCCTGTGTGTTTGTGTTTCGCAGCTAGATAGCTAACGCTATCTTCCGGTGTCTTTGTTTTTAGCAATGCTAACGTTAGCTAGCTATCACGGCCAGTGGTTCTCAACGTGAGGATGTGAGGTCCTTGACAGGGGTCCAGGGAGTCCACAGCAAGGTCGTTGACCCAACCACACACAAAATAGTTATAAGCCTCCAGACTCTTGTACGCCTTCATCTGGCTAGCCGTGTAGTAGGAGGTCTGGAGGACGAGGTAATTTGTGATGTCGATCGCCTCCACGCCAGGCAAATCGGCCAAGACGTGAGAAAAATCGCTTTTCCTCAGCGTGTACGGATCATATCCAATATGTTTATATATTTTTTGATGATACTTCCTGCGTGTAGGCCCGTCCAACGCTTTTGTGTATTGACTTTCCATCATTTCAAATCAGTGTTCTTCACTTCCTGCCCCCCAACTGAATTTCGCGCGTTATCAGAATCACGTGACTGCAAACAAGCTATTAAGGCTGGTCATATCGAGAGTCTCATAGGGCTGACCCATAAGCGCTCGCAAACCCAAAGGGAGATCCCAGGAGGGAGCCACCAGCGACCACTGGCTGACAAGGTTATGGCTCCCTGCAGGCCTGTTGTCCACTAACACATGCCTGCTAGATATGGCAGCAGCATAACCTTTAGAGTGTCGACTGCCTTGCCGCGATCAAGCATGGATTGCAACAAATCCAGTATGACAGAAATTAGACAATGTACGGGGTCCGCACATTTCTGGGAGCACCATGTGCAGAACAACTGTCACATATATCCATAGGCCCTCGTGGAGGGGGCTCTAGACAGCAGGTCTGTCCAGATCTGAAGTTTCCTGGGTGATCCGAAAAGAAGGCTAAGGAGTATTGGAAACCACGATTCCATCGGCCACGGCTATTGAGAACCACTGGGGACAGTGAGTGGACTCCTGAGAGATGAATCGGTCATGCTCTGACTGAGCACGACCGAACCATCGCCCTACCAACTAAACCACCACGCCATTTACCGGGATGAATCTCCTGGCGCGATAAAAGGTCTGCCTTATTGTTTTGGACACCCGAGAGGTGTACGGCACGAAGAGAGGCCACCCTGGGAAGCACCCCATTCGAGATATGGTGGGACACTCTCAAGGACTGGCGGGACCGTACTCCGCCTTAGTGATTTATGTGATAAACTGTTGAGGTTTTGTCCGACCTCACTATCACATGTTTTCCCCGGAGCACGGACAAGAAGTGCCTCAGTCCAAGAATACTGCTTGGAGTTCGAGAACATTGATGTGGTCCGACTGATGTGGTCGCGACCACAATCCCTGAGCTGGCCGGTGCTGACAGACAGCTCCCCAAACGGTCAGCAAAGCATCCATTGTTACCACCATGCATCGTGTTCCAACATCTGGGCCATATGTGAGAGCGACATACTGTATGACTCGGTACATATCAGCCAGTCGTCTAAGTATGGCAGGATTTTTAACCCCCTCAGCCGGAGCGGCGATAGATCAGTGCTCATACAGCGGGTAAATACACAGGGGGCCAGAGAAAGACCAAATGGGACTGATGCTACACACAAAAAGGGATGTGCAAGTATGCGTCTTTTAAGTCCACAGGCGTGAAACAATCCCCCGGTTTCACAGTGTGCAGGACTTCTGATATCTGGAGCATGTGGAAAGCGTGTCACTTTAGATGTGCATTCAGGTCCCTCAGGTCCAGAACTGGTCGGAGACTATCTTTTTTCAGAAAATAGATTGAATAAAATCCACTGAGCCGCTCGGAGGGAGGCACCAGTGACACGGTATCCTTTTCCAGGAGGCCTGTAATTTCCTGACCCAGCATCACTGATTGTATGGGGTCCAGGACGCATGTATACCTGACCCTGGCAAATGTTGGGGGCCGACGGTTGAACTGGTGGCAGTAACCCTTTGAAATTGTGGAATATCCATGGGTCTTTTGAGAGGACTGCGAACGTCCTACAATCTTTGGGCACCCACTGCATGCCAGGGCGTTCCCAACACTTAGCCATCTCAGTCAGAAAATCGGTAGATGCTATTACATGGTGAATAGCACCCCCTGGGGAGCATGGCGGTGAAACTTAGACGTCTCCTTTGCACCAGCCTGAGGCATATCGCAGTTCATGCGTGCTAAGGCTGAGTGGAGAATCTTGAGAGGTCCGCTGAATCTCCAGTGGACCGCGAACCTTCCACCAAACCTCTTTCAGATTGGTCAAATGTGCAGGACCGATTCTGAGAAAATCAGCTGCATGACTTGCGCCTAAATAGCTACACAACAAAGAGTAGGCTACTATTAAAATACTTTTTTTTTTAATTGAGGAGATGCAAAGCACGTAGCACTGATTGCGCAACAAGATTAACGCATTTATGAGCTCTGCAATCTATTCCCAGGCTGCGTCTCTCGCTTTATTAATTATTCTGGGGTTGCCTTTTTTGTAATTATAGACTTGTAATCTTCATGAAACTGCATAATGAGTTCCTGTTCCCCAGCTGTAAAAGACACTGTACGTTATTTTGCCAATTTACTCTGGTCGAATGTTTAAATTGACATTCAATTACACGGGCTGTTTAAATAGTCCATGAACGCACACGTAACTTCATTGCCCAAACCTGGCTTTCATCAGGCTTGAATTAGCTTGAACTCGAGCTGCAATCTAGCATTGTGAAACGGAATTTATCCACGCTATCAAACCTGGCTAATTGAAGCCAGGATTTTCTTAGCCAGCTTCATGAAATACCCCCCAGGATAGATTTTGTAATCAACACTGGGGTTTCTTTTTGTTTTTCCAAAAACAAATGAAAATAACTTAGTCAATCAATGGAGCACACATTGGAAAATAAAATCTCACTGAGGTGCGACCGCACCAGGATAGATTGGAATCAGCACTGGGTAAAGATTACTTCCTCATAGTGTTGTCACGATACCAAAATTTTGACTTCGATACCGATACCAGGTTTAGTATCATGATACTCGATACTGAAACGGTACTTGAAACTGAAACGATACTGATTCGATACTCGGTACCTCTACTGAAATGACCTTAACCCTATTTACTTTGGCCCTTCAGAGGCAATTTCCTCCTCGTTTCTACTAGTTTTATTTAAATGTCAATATCTAAAAAAATATTCCCGGCACATCCATGGTTTTAAGTTCGAACTGAAGAAGAAGCTGTATCATTCAGAAATTTGCTACAGAATACATTTATTTCAGAATAGTCACATACAGTACAGTGTTTCCCCTAGATTTTTTTTCAGGCCGGGTGGTAGGCCCCTCGAAACTACCAGTGTTGTTGCGCGTACACGGTGTCATCAAACGCGCGTGCGGGGCCGAGGTAGTATCATCGCGCAGGTCGGGGGTACGGAGAGTCGTCGCACACATGGGGAGGGTGTTGGTAACAAAGTGGTGCATTTCTCCATTCTGAGCTAAAATAACATTTGCTCACAAAGGCGTATGGTAAATAAATATTAGTTATTTATAATATTAATAAACTTAAAACAGAACTTATATACAATAAACCCCCCTTAGCTTCACAAATGATATTCAGAACTATACAACTTAAACCCAGGACAAGGAGTTTGTTTCTACCAGTTTTTAAGGACTGTTTCTGGATCAGCTATCTTTGCAGCACTGTAGAGCTGCTTTTGAGACTCCTCCATAGTGCTGATCCATAATCAGTCCTTAAAAACAGGCAGAATCAAACTCCTGCCTCTGCAGTATTAGCTTTTACTCTACACTAAAATGTAAGAGTTCTGGTCAGATAGCGAAACAGACGAAAGTGCGCCATTTTGCGTAGAGGCGGAAACTATAATTACACCCTCATAATATCAGCGCTGCCATTGAAAATTGAATTAGGCCTAACGGGAAACCGAAGCTGTTTTGGCAAGGGTTTTTCCAGATGCTATTTTGATCATTCCAGAATTCTGCGGTAAGGGAAATATTGCAGCTACATAAAAGAAAAAGAAAAAAAAGATTATATAAAAAAAAAAGAATAATATAAAAAAAATTTTAAAGTACCGAACGTCGGAAAATTCTAATACCGAACCGTTTTTTTTTTTAAGTATCGAAAAAGTACCGAAGTTTCGGTGTACCGTGCAACACTACTTCCTCATGTACAAAATAATCAGCAAAAGGAATGCAAATCGTCCTATGGCTATAAGAAATGCAGCAGCACTGAGTGCCTAACCGCAGTATATGCTATACGAAAACAATAACAAATGAAAACAACGATACCCAGTATCTTAGCAGCAATGCTACCAGCAGTTTATCGCATGCGAATGCTATCACCACCTTTGGAGGACGGCGAAGAACCGTAGCCCCGACCAAAGTCACAAGGCGCTCGGGATAGCACAGCAAACAAAACTTCACGTCTCTACTCTAGTATCCACGTGAGAATAAGAAGAGGACTTCCGCTGTGACGTGCCTCCCTTTATAAGGAGGAATTACATTGTCACGCAGAGGTCATGTCCATGACAAATGGTTGGTATAAGAGTCTCGACGCATCCTAGAAGGTCATTCGTAGCATCCAATAAGGCATTGAAACACCGTTGCTAAGGTGATAATGTCCTATATTGGATAAAAGAGCCGTCAATGAAACCAGAATCAACTTGAATGAGACAGGTTTGCAGCGCATGGGGGTATTATGCATTGACATTTCAGACAGTGTAACAGTGTAATAGCGTCATAAATTGTTGTATATTTCTCAAACGGATTGTCGATAAATGACCACTGAATTTTGAAAGGGACATCTCTATGTATAAGACCAATGGTAGGAATGGATATTTATATCATATTTAGTAGCAGATATTGATAGTAGAATGACGTATAATTACACAAGAATTGTCCACTGTGTCACGCATGGGTAGGTATAATTGCAGGTGAGACTAGGCGGGGGCTGCTTGTTATATTGGACTTGCTACACGACAATAGTGACACTTAGAGATGCTCCATATTCGGCAGAGTTGTCACGAATCGTGTACTAATAAAGATAAAAGAATTTGTTGTTTCCACTCATAGTTTGGTGCTTCCCTAATAATAAACCCTGGATTACCAGCGATTTAACTCCTTCGCGACGGCCCTATTAAAAATGGTTTGAATTCGAACCATAGCGTCATTTGTCTCTCTGCTATTGGTTAACCGTGGATTCGCGGTTGTTTTCATTTGAAAATGTTTTGGATAGTCAGCCAATGATTGCACAGATATTCTTGGCTGTGTGACGTGGTTCATTTACGCTGCACTGTTGACGTGCAATACGTTTCACTTTCACTTTCTTCTCCACTTTCCATTCCTCCATGTTCAGAATCAAAGTCACTGTCATTATCATCGTTGCGCATAGTGCATATTTCAGCAACTTCGTCTGCAGTAAACCGGCGTTTACCACTGGCTGAAGCCATTTTGGAAAGGCTTGTAAAGACGTATTGCGCGTCAACAGTGCAGCGTAAATGAACCACGTCACACAGCCAAGAATATCTGTGCAATCATTGGCTGACTATCCAAAACATTTTCAAATGAAAACAACCGCGAATCCACGGTTAACTAATAGCAGAGAGACAAATGACGCTATGGTTCGAATTCGAACCATTTTTAATAGGGCCGTTCTAGTCGCAAAGGAGTTAAATGCCCTCCTCAATAGCAAGAAGAGGGCCTTTAGAGCAGGGGACAAGGAAGCCCTTAGGAGAATACAGTCAACTCAAGGCCCGTCTAAGGGAAGCCAAGGAGGACTACAGGAGAAAACTGGAACACAAGCTACATTGACAGGGCTGACGAGTTCAACTTGTTTTTTAACAGGTTTGACACTGCCCGCCCCACTATCTACATCATTGCCTCCGCATTACACCTGTAGCCCCATTTCTTTCACAGCTGACCAGGTCGGGAAGGAACTTGGGAGGCTCCGCCCCGGTAAGGCTGCCGGTCCTGACGAAGTGAGCTCTAGGGTCCTAAAGGCATGCACCAGCCAGCTTCAGGGAATCCTCCAGCTCATCTTTAATATGAGCTTAAGCCTGGAGAGGGTCCCTGAGCTGTGGAAAACATCTTGCCTGGTTCCTGTGCCAAAGAAAGGGAGCTCCAGCACCCTCAACAACTTCAGACCAGTGGCCCTCACCTCTCACATCATGAAGACCCTGGAGCGGCTGCTCCTGGGTGTTCTGAGGCCACTGGTTAGACCTTCACTGGACCCTTTACAATTTGCTTACCAGCACAACATCGGGGTGGAAGATGCTGTCACCTACCTGCTCCACCGGGCCTACTCTCACCTAGACAAGCCGGGAGGCGCTGTGAGGATCATGTTCTTTGAATTCTCCAGCGCCTTCAATACAATCCAGCCCGTACTGCTAGGTGAGAAGCTCAAGGTGATGGATGTCAACGCCCCCTTAGTAGCCTGGATTGTGGACTACTTGTCTGGGAGGCTGCGTGAGGCTGCGTGACTGTGTCTTCAAGACTCTGGTGAGCAACACAGGGGCCCCACAAGGGACTGTCCTCTCTCCCTTCCTGTTCATGCTATACACCTCAGACTTCATGCACAACTCGGTCGGTCCATCTGCAGAAGTTCTCTGATGATTCTGTCATCATAGGGTGTATTAGCGGTGAGCAGGAGGGGGAGTATAGAGACCTGATCAGTGACTTTGTGGAGTGGTGCAGGAGCAACCACCTCCAGCTCAATGCCTCCAAGACCAGAGAAATGGTTGTGGACTTCAGAAAGAAGAGGTCTCCCTCACTACCTATTACCATCGGGGGGGAGGATGTGGAGGTGGTCCAGACCTATAAGTACCTTGGGGTACACCTCAACAACAAATTAGACTGGTCCACCAACACAGAGGCATTCTACAAAAAGAGCCAGAGTCGCCTCTTCTTAATGTCTGTAGCAAAATGCTGCAGATGTTCTATGACTCTGTGGTAGCTGGCGTCCTCTTTTACGCCATTGTGTGCTGGGGGGGTGCAATCAAGGACAAGGAGGCAGGTTGGCTCACAAAGGTGATCAAAAAAGCCGGCTCGGTCCTTGGCTTGCAGTTGGACTCAGTGGTGGAGGTGGCTGAGAGGAGAACACTAAAAATACTTTTACCAATCGTGGATAATGCACATCACCCACTACATAAACAATCACTGCACAAAAAAGCACCTTCAGGAACAGAATCTCAATACGCAGCAGCAAAGAACGCAAATTCCTTCCTTCTGACGGCCATCAGACTTTTTAACTCCTCTAACTTTGCACGAAACTAGGGACTAAATTATGCCAATTTGCACGGGAATCATGTTCCATATCTGCACTTTATTCTCTGAGGTTTTTTACTGTTGTTGTGTTTTTTATAATATGCTGACCCTCTGCAGACATTCACATCCATGTTTTTGTTTTTTTAAGTATTTGTGTTTTTAACATTGTTACATGTTTATTGTTGTTATCTTGTTGTTTTTACTGTCCTTGTTGTGTTTTATTTGTTGTTGTGTTGTTGTTCTTGTTACTGTGAGCTGCTTGGTACTTCAATTTCCTTCAGGATCAATAAAGTAAATCTAATCTAATCTAATCTAAAATTAATATCTGAGCAAAATCTTGGCGCCGGCGCCATGGCCACTAGGGGGTCTGTGCGAAGGGTTAACCTCTTAATACCAAACGCCCCCTAGCGGTAACGCGGGCGTTGCGGAAATTATTAAATTATACATTTCATTAATTTAATAATATATAATAAACTGCTCACCTCAATATTTTGATTAAATATCCTTAAGATATATCCATTCCTTCTGGGAAAGTGGTTTTTAAGCCCAAAACGTCGGGATAAAACTTCGTAAATAACGTTGGAAACTCGGACCTAATTCTCAAACATGTATTGCAGCTTGATGTCACACCATAAACAATGTGCTGGTAAACTGTTCTGCTTAATTGTATTTCACAATACTTTGGTTTGAAAAATCATTATACCTTTAGGCTTCAAGAAAAAATACTTTAAAACTTTCATACGGCTGTACATAATTCTTTTCCAATTTTAAACCGACTTGTGCTTTTTTGCACTTGATTACGACTCGTTCGGCTGTGTTCACTTTGGCGTTGTGAAACTCAGCCAGTTTCTGGAGTACCAATCCCGTGGCTTAGTATATGTTAGACAGAGTTGTTTTGAACTTGCTTGCAGAGATTTATGCAAAACCGTCGTCAATTGGGTGTATTTCTTTGACTGATAGCACAATAGGCCTATCTGAAGTGGGAAAAACTGTCTTCCACCCGCCTCCACTCTGAGTATTATTTGCTTTCCATTGGGTTTTAAAACTGTCTGTCAAATATTCCAGGCAATAGCCAAGACTCTTATCTTTCAAACAAGCCCTCATTTAACACAATGCCGTCGTAAAAAAAAGGAAATCCTGCCCTGCGTATAAGGAAGTGCCAACCCACGCGTAATTATCGAACCAAGATGGCGCATTGTTTTTACCTTGTAGCGTAGCTCGCTACATTCCGTTTAGCAAAGCACAATTAATTAGGTAAGGCCCGCAGTTACATTTTTTTACTTTAGAGTATTTTTGAGACAGTTTTTGTGTAGTTATGTCGAGATTTTTGAGGCGTTTATCCGTGCACCAAGTGCTAGACAAACTGGATAAGCCAGAAGATGTTTTTGCCGAGGGAGACTCATCCTGTCTCAGTGACGCTGAATCCACTGATGACCGAGATGATGTTGCTGACATGTAAGTTGTTTTATCATACTAACAGTGTTATGCTATAAACGCATTGAATTTCGCCATGGCAGGTAACGTCGTTAGGGCTGGTGGTATTACCGATTTTTCAATATACCAGTGTGAATTCACGCAATGCCATGCGGGTTCGTAATTACATTGTCAACTGTATTTTATTGTTTTTCATACAATTAATATTACAAATTGCACATTCCAACGCTATGATAAATAATTTATGAAGTAAACTTGAAGGGTGTATTGTCTGTGTTGACAAACTCGCACGTGTTACTTGGCGTTGCCAACAACACAGATGTTTGTGGAAACGGTAAGTTTGGTGTAAGCATCGAAGGAAATGTGCAATTTAGCTGCAATGCGTGAATCCCTGTGTTTCTTCTGTGAAGCTAACTAACCTTATATACTTATGCATAAAATCGGTCCCTCTCAGCTAAATTAATATAGATAGTATTACCTTTACAGTGGCAAGCTAGCAAGCAAAATTACAGGTAACAAGCAGCTGGCTATCTATTTGTGTCTGAGATGAGCTACTAAATCGATTTTTTTGAGTGTGAAATGGCTTCTGGAAGTGTTTAGTAAAGTCATTGTTCCACATGAGTAAATTGTTCTGTATGCAGTACAGAAGGCTGTGCAGGTAAACAAAATGGCAATTTATGCATGGTATGAGGGAGAGAACATGATAACATGAGGGAGTACTTGTTTATTATTATTATTGTTGATTGTTGTTGTATAAGGGGTATGGCTAATGGGTATATCAACATGGTGGACAATTCCATGGACAGGGTTAGTGGGGTTTGTAATGATGCAGATTGCTCTCCTGAGGGAATGTGTAGTCTAAATGGCTTCTGTATGAATGGTTAAATAATCTCTCCTCACCCTCCACCCCCATGTTTTGATCCTT
The DNA here is from genome assembly GCA_029718625.1 of Synaphobranchus kaupii. Taxonomy (NCBI): domain Eukaryota; kingdom Metazoa; phylum Chordata; class Actinopteri; order Anguilliformes; family Synaphobranchidae; genus Synaphobranchus; species Synaphobranchus kaupii. Next base: position 5,014,850 of record CM056386.1, on the reverse strand, counting down.
TGCCTTTTTTCATTTTTTTTAGCTTTTTGGACCCTGCCATTTTGTACTTTCTTTGTGTAAATACGGTAACTTCAGCAATTAGAGGGCATGGATCTTTTTATTTGTTACAGCAGGGGTGTTTTTATTTTTTATCTAGGAAACTGGTGGACTTTTGATTTTTTATCCACTGCACTTTTAGTAGTACACCTTAGTGCACTTGTATATAGTTGATATATGTTTGTCATGTATAAAGTTTTGCCTCCTAAAACCCAACCCCAACGTCCCTGTCATAGGAGGTGGCAACAGAATAAAGGACAGGACTGGCAAGCAGTAATGTGTAGGGAAGTTTCATACTATTCCCATTATTCATTTGAAAACCTGTTTGCACATTCCTGGACTCATTTCTGGCTAATGGGGCTCTGGTGAAATACACAAGATTCACTGTGCTGCTACATGGGTTTTGACAGCTTTTTGTAACCTTGGGTAGTTAGTTGTGTAATATGAAGAGCACCAAGAACACGTCTAAAAATGAACTTTTATTGCCAATATTGACAAATTATCTCATTTTATTGTAAAAACCTAAAAAATAAATCATATTGAGACCTTTCTGGAACATTGCCATTTTTGGAACATTTGGCACCATTTGGATAACGAAAAAGGTTCACCTGAAAAAAACCCTGTAAAATTTGAATGGTTTGAGATATTGACACCAGATTGTTACCAGAGGTAGGCAGCATATTGATGAATCAGATAAAGGAGTCATTTCCTCCATAGCATTTGTAGCTCCCCAGGTAAAAATTCTTAAACTTGAATGTAGGTACCCATTTTTTAGTTTTTTTATATTTTCTGTACATAAATTGTTGTAGTTAAGTATCAAAAACTGGATTTCTATGAGTTCTCACTGCTTAGTCGTAATACTGCAGGTGTCTGCTTTAATAAAAGCCATGAACCATATTTGTACCATTTATAGTTTTTGAGATAACCACCTTTGTTTGTCACTAGTGAAAACAGGCAAAAATTGGCCTATTTTGCCCTCGGTAGGAAGAGGTTAAAGGTGCAGTGGCAGTGCCTCATCAAACCGGGAATCAAACCTGCAACCTCTGATTTACAAGCCCAGTTCTTTTACCATTATACCTACAGTCAATGCCGTAGTGGCTAATCGGGAGAATCGGGAAGAATCCCGGTGGGCCACTGGTTTTTGGGCTGGTGGCGAGGATCAGTAAACACAATAATTGTAGACTCGCTGCAGTGTGAGCTCTCACTCGGCCCCCTCTCTCTCCTCCTCACACACGCACAAAAAGTAACCACGGCCCACACCAGAAACTAGGATGCTGACAGGGGGGATGAGAGTGGCCCCTCCCAAATTCCATAATTGGTTGAACCCAAGTTTGTTTTAAATTATGATTGATCACCTGATGTAATTAGCTTAGTTTACGAATTTGTGCCAGACGAAGATGCTAAAATGGAGAATAAAATAAGAAAAGGAGGAGCAGAAAAGGCTAGGATAAAAAAAAAGAAAGGCAATGGAAGAAGAAGCGGCCAAATGTGCCAAATTAACCGACATCCGATATTTCGAACAAAAACGCGAACGCCTATGACATAGTGTTAAGATGTCATTGGTGTGTAAAGCACAGTATCATTGCATGCCAACCACAATTAAAGTTTATTGTCAAGGAATTTTAATTCTCTAAGTAATTACGAATAACTGCTTTGATAAATGCAAAATGGTTATGGAATCATCTAATTGTGAAAGGCATTTTGCTATATAGTCTCTGAGCAGCCAGGATTTATTTTTTAAGCGAGGGGGGAGTTAATTGTGTTAGAAATTATTATTCTTGTTTATTATTATTATTAGGCCATGAAAGGTATAATAATAATAATAATAATAATAAGTAAATTATTAACACGGTTTTAGATGTAGCAAACTTAGCTAACATTAGCTAGCCTACTTACTGTATCTTGCTGTCGCTTCTTGTTGGTTTTGTTAGCTAACGTTATTAACTTTTTATTTATTTGACGTCTAATGTCACCCTTCAACCATGAGGTAACGTTAGCTATCTAGCAAAATTTAACAGCCAAATGAAGTTAGTTTAACTTGATAACTTACAGGAGATTTAAATGTTACATTCAGAGAGCTAACGTTAGTTAATCGTCATGAATGGACGTTTTATATCTTTCTGGCCATTGTCAGGAACGTGAACATCTGCCAAGTTAAGAGTGCTATTTACTAAATTAGAAAAACAATGACTAAAACAGCAATTAAAGGCCTTATGATAACGGTCACTTTTTAACGTTCAAAAACAATAGTTGCAGCAGTTTTTATTAATAGTCAGTGTTAAAATTAATCCAGTGAGTCATATATATTGTACGTGATTCGATAACAATTTCATATTGAGTAGCTACACCTGAAAAATATGGCTTTATTACTTTCCCAGACATTAAATGCCTAACGTTAGGACAATAGCATTAGCCTACTTATTGAAATTGTGCATTAGTATTAGGCGATGAAAGGTGGTATTCTTAATTATTATTATTATTATTATTATTATGTTTTTAGTGACAGAGCAGAGTCTGCTGTTAGGCCAAGTCATTGATGTGGCAGTGCCAGGACCAAGCCATGAGCCCAGAAGGATCCGTGCTGTGGACAGCACAGGTAGAGCTGTACCACAGTGTGAGCAAAATCTAAAAAGTCCAGACAACTAGTTCTAATATCACCACTATACATACCTATTTTACTAGTTATCTCTATACATACCTTATAAGTGTTCTATATATTTTTTTTAAAGTATATAAATCATAAAAAGGTCATCAAAAGAGCTAAAATGGTCTATTTGTCATTGTGGAACACAATATGACATGAAACTCCCGGGCTGAAAATGAGTCCCACTCCGGCCCTGCCTACAGTTGAAGTCGGAAGTTTATATATACGTAGGTTGAAGTCATTAAAACTAATTTTTAACCACTCTACAGATTTCATGTTAGCAAACTATAGTGTTGTTAAGTCAGTTAGGACATCTACTTTGTGCATGACACAATTAATTTTTCCAACAATTGTTTACAGACAGATTATTTCACTTTTAATTCACTATATCACAATTCCAGTGGGTCAGAAGTTTACATACACTAAGTTGACTGTGCCTTTAAATTTTTAATATTTGGTCACATATCCTTTGCATGCCATGACTTCCTGATGTCTGTGACCCAACAACAAAAGACTCTTGATATCTTATTTTCTGGTACTCTTACAAGCGATACTATAACATCTCTGCATTTGAATGGATTTCTATGGGAATTGGAGGCTGGGACTAGATTTAGCTGTAAATTATACTGGAACAGTATGGAACACATGGTTGGCTAAAGTCATCAAGGGTCTGACATATCAAACAAGCCTTAATTCATCACTCTGCTGCCAGAAATACAGTAGAAGAACGGATAACTTGAAGGGTTTCTTCTCCTGATTTATTTTTCCATAGAGTTCAATAGGAAAATTTGTCAGGAGAAACAACGCTTAAAGTGATCCATCCATATCTACTGCATATCTGGCAGCAGAGTGATGGTTTGAGGCTCGTTTGATACCCCAGACTCTTGATGACTTAGAGCCATTTTACCAATCATGTATTCCATACTGTTCCAGCATAATTTACAGCTAAATCTAGTCCCACCCCCCAATTCCCATAGAGATCCATTCAAATGCAGAGACATTATAGTATCGCTTGTAAGAGTACTAGAAAATAAGATATCAATGTTGATTGAGTCTTTTGATGTTGTTGGGTCACAGACATCAGGAAGTCATGGCATGCAAAGGATATGCGACCAAATATTAAAAATTTAAAGGCACAGTCAACTTAGTGACAGTCAACAGTCAACTTCTGTCCCACTGGAATCGTGATATAGTGAATTAAAAGTGAAATAATCTGTCTGTAAACAATTGTTGGAAAAATTACTTGTGTCATCCACAAAGTAGATGTCCTAACTGACTTGCCAACACTATAGTTTGCTAACATGGAATCTGTGAAGTGGTTAAAAATTTGTTTTAATGACTTCAACCTAAGTGTATGTAAACTTCCGACTTCAACTGTATATTGTGTGCCAGCGCTCCCAAACCACACTAGAGTAGCAGTGGAAGCTGTAATGACAGGGGAGAGAATGATTTCCTGCATTGATTTTTTATTTAAAATCTGTTGGGTCATATACTTAATGTGAGGCCAGGGCCTGTGCTCCCTTTAGAGAACTGTACAGTAAATGAGGATTATTTTCCTCTTCATAATGATCGGTTGTTCTGATCTGGATAAATGATATTTGGACATGGCTGACTGCTCCTCCCTTCCTACCTGTGCCTCTCTGCATTGCCACCAGAGCCTCATCAAACCCATACTGGGAGAACCAGATCGACCCCTTTGCCCCAACCTTATCACCAACATACATCAGCAAGTGGTGAAGGAAGGGAATGAAAGGTTTTTTTTTAGAAGGGTGGGGCGGGGGTTGCGCTGTGTAAGCCGAGGGGTGCATCGAGAATAGAAAGATGCCGGCGTGTTCCCAGCAGTTTGTGTTTTGTGGGAGGATAAGTAGAGCAGGAGAATGACGTTGGTGCTCAGATGCTATTCACACTGTTGTTTCTGCAGGTGCTGAGCACAGGATGCCATAATGTGATTTGACAGATCTGGAGCAAAGAGAGAGGGTGAGGGAGAATATGGAGAGAAGGTTAAGAGAAGATAGATGGGGTCAGAGTGGAAGAGATAGAAGGAAAAGTGGGAAGATTGAAAGAGATTGAATGAGGGAGAAGAGAGACATAGTGAGGAAGAAAGAAACGGAAAGGGAGAGAGAAACACAGTGAGGGGGAAGAAAGAGGGGAAAGGAGCAGGACAGAGGGAGAGGGGGTGTGGGGGCAAGATAAAGAGAGATAACAGTGATGGGGAAAAGGGTTAGGGTTAGAAAAAAGTTAGGAAAAAGTGTTAGGGTTGGGGTTTGGGTTAGGATAAAGAGACAGTGAAAGAGAGATGGATGCCAGGAGAGAGAGTGGAGGGAGCAAGAAAAATGGGGTTCAATAGATAAATGGCATTGAGGAAGACAGGGATGCAGTGTACGATGAAGTGGGACAGGGCAGGTGAGGGAGGATGACATCTAGTAAGAGGACAAGAATGAGTTGGAGCTGAAGAGTCAAGGTGAAGGAAGAGGGTGGGACAGAAAGTGGGGTATGATTGAAAAAAACAGAAAGGGGGATGAGATGATGGTGAAATAGAGAGTGGGAGGAATAGGATAAACTGTACAAGAAAACTGAGGGAACCTTTTTAAATTTTTAAAAAAGTTAAAAGAAATGGTAATAAAGATATTGACCTTGTAGAAACAATCATGGGCTGCAGTGCCCAGCGCACAATGTTCACTTGTGTCTCCTAAGCCACATGGCCACAGCTCATGCATGCTGTCCCAGGAAAATGGGGCCCCTTCTGTCCTTTCCTGTCTGAGCATCGGTCGGATTAATCACAGTATGGTCTGTCAACACACACACGCACGCAGACGCGCGCGCACACAGTCAAGCTGGCCACAGGAAATGAGTCACCAAAATCACTGTCGTTTAAGTAACATGCACCGGAGATCAGGCCTGGTCGTTGTTGCCACGTGACACACCAACGAGGTGTGTATGTATGTGTGTGTGTGTGTGTGTGTGTGGGGGGGGGGGTTGCAGAACCGCGGCGTTCGTAATTTGCCCTGAATGGTAAGATTCAGTGCGGCATGAGCGTAGAGGTGAATCGGTGCCAGGAGCCAGCTGGACAGTGAGCCTGTTCGCAATCTGGGGGCCCGCTGGAGCCGCACACCATTATTCCAGCACCGCTCAACTCATCTGCCTGCCTGCCAGCCAACGCTTATCTGGGGCCACTTTCACAACACTACCACAGCTATCCACAGCTGCTGCTTCACACATTTTAAACTATCCATTGCTCATGTTTTAGACCAGGGATACACAGATCTGGCCCTCAAGGCCAGTAGTACTGCTGGTTTTCATTCTTCCTCTTTCTTCTTCTCTAATCAGAACTGATTTAAACCTGGGACACCAGGTAAGTTAAATCTCTGGACAATCATTGATCAATTATCTATCAGGTATAAAAGAAATCCAGCAGTACTACTGGCCTCGCAGGCCAGATTTCATTACGTCTGTTTTACACATTTTACATGCTCTATCCGCAGCCTATTTTACACATTTTGCACACTGTATCCAGTCTGTTTTTCATATTTTATACATATAACACACTGGACTCTACCTTGACAATCTTAGCGCTTGGTCTAAAATGCATGGCAGGCATGGCTAAGTCCACTTTTGCTAGTTAGATGGTGCAACGTGCAAATGGGCTGAACTTAGTCTCTTCATTAATGATAGGTGTGTCTTGGGTGTAACATGCAATAAACCAATCAAAATGTCATATCCCATTCCCTTTAAAAGCCATCTGTGTTTGCATCTTGGTGGATTGCTAATATGATGGCTGACAGTGAAGGTCTTTTCACACCAGGTCCGTTTATTTCATACGAAAAAAACGCATGTCAACTTATTAAAACGGACACATTCATATCGATTTTCCTCTTGCACACAGGATCCGAAACCGTTAATTATGTTACATACGTTAATTGTTTCATCGGATCTAGATCAATTTCTGCAGCATTCGTGTCCATAAAGCTTGTTGACCAATCAGATTTCTGAATGTATTCATGTGACTTTACGTAGCAACTGGATGTAACATAGATACAAGCACAGATTTTTGATACAAGGTAAACAAACAGTTTGTCCGCTGCTTTTTAATGTATGGTGCTACCAGCTGAAGCAGTGCCAGTAGTAGATAGGATTCGGCTTATGTCAAAATTTGATTGTTGGGCATATTTGCATAATTTTATGAATATTCATGAGGTTATGAAAAAATATAATTATGCATAAAAAATAAATTTTTATTTTTTAATTATTATTTTTTATTTTTTATTTATGATGTATTATTATTATTATTCGGGGTGTTGTGGTGGGGGTTGTTTCAAGGGGTGATTTATTGGCATTGTGATGATGTCATTTTATTGGGGGGTGTTTGTTGTAAACGTTGTTTTTTATGGTTGGTCTTTGGGTGCTTGGGGGAAAACGTGTTGGTATTTGATTTAAAAAAAAAAAATTTATTAGAACAACATCGTGAAAAAGTAACGGTGTATATATATATATACGTATATATATAAATATAAATGTATAGGTTAGTGGCAATAGTTTAAAGTTTAAAAAAAAAAACAGTTTGTGTTAGCAGAAATGTTTTAAAAGAATAAAATAATTCAAGCAGGCTGTTAAAACGTAACAAATAGCGGTAGGCTATAGCAAGTTAGTTGTCTGAAAGAAAGAAAAAGAAAGCATGCCATTTAAAAAAAATGATTTGTTAGAGCCGAAGGGTAAAAAAAACTCTAACAAGTTTTTGAGATGTGCGTGAATGACTCCGTAGAGAGAGACCATAGCAAGGTCTTAGAATATGTTTTGAAGTTACGTATAATCTTAAAACTGTGTAAAATAGCCAAACGGTATATCTAAAAAAGCAAGTTAGTGTTCTAAATGAAGGCCTAGGAGGCCTCGAAAGAAAGACTAGAAAGAATAAAAAATTAAATAATAGGCTATGTAACGTTTTACAGAATTAAAAGTCTAAAAGAAACTTTGAATTTTTTCCAAAGTCCGCGGAGGTCCGGAGATGGCCTATAGGCTAGACTATAGTTTGCAGAGATCCTTCCAGACGGATAGCGTACGTACAAATGGAGCCATTAGTTTTTTGTACGGTGTATACCTGAAAATGGAACACGCCCCTGTAGTGTCCTACCCCCTAGACAATTGATGGACGTTTACACGGGCCAATGAGAGAGCTGTATCGCTTATGACAAAACGGATTCTGATGGCTAACAACAGCTGGGGAGTGTTGGCGAGCGTGCTAGCTCGATGCTAGGGAAAACCTTTTGAATGACAATGAACAGCTGTATACAACGCGGTTGATTCAAAGAAAGTTTGAAAGAATGAATGAAATGCATAGACTAGAAATATTTCAACAGGCCGCAAAAGGCCCCAATTTGTTGTCGAAAAGCCATTGAAAAGGCGTCTATCTACCCCAGCCGTCTATATGTACCTATAATGTTGTTCACTGGTCAGGATCATGAAACAAATCTTTTGTATATTTGTACAAGGTTGCTAATACTTAGAGCCAATATGAGTATTTAGTATCGACGGGTTACTAAAAAGATGGGGTTATTCAATTTAAACAGGGTTGAGTCGGCATATAGCCTATAATGTTTAAGCGTAACTCTTTCAAAAAGCATCTACATTTTAAATTTCGGGGTCTACAATTCACAGCAGGGGTTTGTGACGTCTGAATGACAGGAACAGCTGGGGTTTTTGGCGGGGATCTTCAAAAGATATTTTGTGAACTCGTATAGAAATAAAACTTAATCTATTGAACGTTTTTGTTTGTTTCACTAGTCTATTTGCACAAGGGTCATATACAATTTTTGCAGAGGTTGCAATTCTAATAGGCTAGCTAATTACGAATTTTAAAAATATAACCTATTTGCTAGACGGGATAGTTACTGTTTAGTAACGATGGGCTTATAAAAAGATGGGATTATTCAATTTAAACAGGATTGAGTCGTCATATATAAAATGTAGCGTTTAATCGTAAATCCTTTAAAAGTGCAACTACATTTTAAATTTCCGACTACAATCACGGGAGGGGGTGGGGTTACGAGTTACGTTCAAGTTACGTACACCCCCCCTCACCCCTGTTAAACTATAAAACAGAGGGGTTTTTATGACATTACACTAGGGGTCTGATTTACTCTGATGAACAAGCGCTGCTCTCTGAAGAGGACGATTTCCCTAAACATTTGTGTGCAAGAAATGTCGGCTGTAGACTTTTCAACACAAGGTATGTGCTACTATTTTAATTATTGTAAAGTGTGAAACTTTCAAGTTGTTAATTATGTTGAATGTTCTACTTCTTAATTAACGTTTGTTAATGTAAATGTATTACAGACTTGGATGGAATATTGAATAGCGACGAGGAACACGTGGTAGGGTACTTCCACGAATTTATTGAAACTCTACCCGAAGCCATTACCGTTAGACAGAGTAAGATGTTTTCACAATTTTAAAAATGTACTTTAAAGATGCTTTTTTAAAATATATATATATATATATATATATATATATATATATATATATATATATATAATTGGTGAATGTTTAAATGTTTTAGAATCTAAAATTTAGATACTGGGGGTAGACGACACGTGGCGAAGCCATTTTTATAGGCCGTGGTTTAGCTTCAGCAGCAACAAAAAGCTATTTGTTACAGTTATATACAATTGTATGAAACTTACTTTGCTCAACATCTGATTATAACTATTGAACATTGCTATGTGTTTTATTTTTCTGATATTTGGTGAATGTTTAATTGTTTTTAGATAACGGGTACACGATACCTCGGAAAATTGTATGTGCCCAGGTATTAGCTTCAGAAGACGATCCTCGCTACAGTTATATTGAGAGTATGATACTTAAGTATTTTGATCAAGATCTGTTTATTTGTTTTATTTTTACTGACTTTATTTTTATTGTTAAAAAGGCCCTGAAAACCCTCTAGAGACGGTTACAGAGAGAACGTCTCCTCCGCAACTGCAAAAGAGAAAAAACGGTAAAGGGCGTGTGTGCATGTGGGCGCGGGCGTGTGTGCGTGCACGTTTGCGTCGCGTTACAAATTTTGGGGCGGCACATTTTTCTACGCAAGGAACGCCCCTTGCGTTTGCTCTTTGTGTCGTTGCGCGCGGTCCTTGCGTAGAATATGTACCAGGCCTTATTTTCGGATATTTGGTGAATGTTTAATTGTTTTAGATAGTGGGGGTAGACGACACGTGGCGAAGCCATTTTTATAGGCTGTGGTTTAGCTTCAGCAGCAACAAAAAGCTATTTGTTACAGTTACAGTCAAGCCGGAAAGTCTCCCCACCCCTTTCACCTTCTCCACGTTTTATTACGTTACAGACTTATACTACAATAGATTGAGTTCATTTTTTGCCTCAAACATCTACACACAATAGCCAATAATGAGGAAGTGAAAACAGGTTTTTAGAAAATATGCAATTTTATTTTACTGACAAAAATAGGTTATTTAGGGGTTACATATCTGTACACACCCTTAGCCTAATACTTGGTTGCTGCACCTTTGGTAGCGATTACAGCTTCAAGGCATCTTGGGAAAGAAGCTACGAGCTTGGCACACTTGTTTCTGGACATTTTTGCCCATTCCTCTTGGCATATCCTTGCAAGCTCCGTCAGGTTGGATGGGGAGCGTCGGTACACAGCCATTTTCAGCTCTTTCCACAGATGTTCAATTGGATTCAGGTCTGGGCTCTGGCTGGGCCACTCAAGGACATGCACAGACTTTCTCCGAAGCCACTCCTTTGTTCTCTTGGCTGTGTGCTTCAGGTCATTGTCATGTTGGAAGGTAAACCTTCGCCCCAGTCTGAGGTCCAGAGCGCTCTGGAGTAGGTTTTCTTCAAGGATCTCGGTGTACTTAGCTGCATTCATCTTTCCCTCTATCAGGACTAGTCGCCCCGTTCCCGCTGCTGAAAAACATCCCCACATCATGATGCTGCCACCGCCATGCTTCACTGTAGGGATGGTATTAGCCAGGTGATGAGCGGTGCCTGGTTTCCTCCAGACGTGACGCTTGGTATTCAGGCCAAAAAGTTCCATTTTGGTTTCATCAGACCAGAGAATCTTGATTCTCATGGTTTGAGAGTCCTCTAGGTGCCTTTTGGCAAACTCCAAGCGGGCTGTGATGTGCCTTTTACTAAGGAGGGGCTTCCGTCTGGCCACTACCATAAAGGCCTGATTGGTGGAGTGCTGCCTGGATGGTTGATCTTCTGAAAGGTTCTCCCATCTCCACAAGGATACGCTGGAGCTCTGTCAGAGTGACCCTCGGGTTCCTGCTCACCTCCCTGGCCAAGGCCCGTCTTCCCCCGATTGCTCAGTTTGGCCGGGCGGCCAGGTCTAGGAAGATTCTTGGTGGTTCCAAACTTCTTCCATTTACGAATGATGGTGGCCACTGTGCTCTTTGGGACCTGTAAAGCTGCAGAGATTTTTCCGTACCCTTCTCCAGATCTATGCCTTGACACAATCCTGTTTCTGAGGTCTGCAGATAATTCCTTTGACCCCATGGCTTGGAGTTTGCTCTGACATGCACTGTCAACTGTGGGACCTTATATAGGCAGGTGTTGGCAATCCCCAATCATGTCCAATCAATTGAATTTATCACAGGTGGACTCCAATTAAGTTGTAGAAACATCTCAAGCAGTATCAGTGGAAAGAAAATGCACCTCAGCTCACTTTTGGGTGTCATATCAAAGGGTGTGCACACTTGTGTACATATGATATTTTACATTTAGATTTTTTATAAATTAGCACAAATGTCTAAAAACCTGTTTTCACTTTGTCATTATGGGCTATTTTGTGTAGAATTTTGAAACAAAAAATTAACTCAATCTATTGTAGAATATGTCTGTAACGTAATAAAAACGTGGAGAAGGTGAAAGGGGTGGGGAGACCTTCCGGCTTGACTGTATATACAATTGTATGAAACTTACTTTGCTCAACATCTGATTATAACTGTTGAACATTGCTATGTGCTTTATTTTTCTGATTTTATTTTTATTGTTTAAAAGGCCATGAAAACCCTCTAGAGACGTTTACAAAGACAAAACCTTGCAGGCCTAAAGGACAGAAGAGAAAAAGTGGTGAGATTTAAGTTTTTCTCCTATTAAAATAAATGTTAGCTTTTTTATGTAGTTATTTTTTATTTTGTAATTTGATTTTTAATTTAAATTTTTTATTTTTAAATTTTGTAATTTGATTTTTATTTTTTAATTTGAATTTGAATTTCAATTTTTTATTTTTTTATTTGAATTTTGAATTTGAATTAATTAGATTTTTAATTTTATTTTTTTATTTTAATTTTTATTTTTCCTTACAGACGGTGAAATAACGGATGTCGAAATATTGGGTGCGGTGATCGACCAGGATATTTTAAACACATCTAACAAACGCATGAGCCCAGGACCACGGACATCGTCAGGCCCAAAGACAACAACAACAACAGCCGCAGCCAAACAATCAGAGGTGAACAGGACACCTCCTGCGACGGCCTCGGTTTGTCAAAACGACAAAAGTCTGCGATTAAGCATCTTTAATAATTTTATGAACCATGACACGCATGGTCTTACAGAGCTAGAGATATCCCACAGCACTGTCGATAATAACCTTCATGGACTTCCAGAAGTCAACCAAAATGGTGTTGGTGGTGGTGGTGGTGTGATTAATAATGCAGACCTTCAGGTGATACGTAGGCCAGCATTCAACAGTACAGAAATTCAGCTCCGTTTTAACTTTACATCTTTGTACGATGTTGATAACTACACAGAGTTTTATGTGCGCATCTTAAACACTTTAGAAAATCTACTGGCTAAAGTTCAGGAGCTGTCGAACCCCAGCGATGCCGTACAGTTAGAATTAAGGGGTGATTCTCTGTCTCAGGGTGTAACTGTACAGCTAAACAGTGATGAAATAGATTTGGAGGTTTTTTTGAATATGATTGAAGAGTTGGTTCAAAGCAATTTTGACATCCTGGCTGATGAAACTCTGATGCTTGTGGCCCACATTATTCGGAACCCTAATGGCGGTGGAGACGGGCAAAAATTATCATCATGTCTCAAGAGCGAAATCATTCGCAAAAAGCTAAAACATTTAATAGTTAGCTACAACGTCGATAATAATCTCTGTTTCGCGACATGTTTGACGCATCTTTTAAATCCGACATTCACAACGTGTGACGCTGAAAGAGAGGCGGAACATTTACAACCTTCCGTAGGTTTGGGTGTTCAGGATAAGGTTCGTTTTTCGGACATTCAAATGTTTGAGAGGTTCTTAAATGGACAGACAGTTCAAATAAAGGCGTCTTAAAAAATTTTCAAACGAGCAACACACCACACTCTAAAACCTTTTTTTTGTACCTCGAGGGCGGACACTATTACGGTATCAAATCATTGACAGGTTTCTTAGGCAGTCAATATGTTTGTACATTTTGTTACACGCCATACACATCGAAACATAACCACTCCTGCTTACATTATTGTAACGTCTGTTTTTGCGCAGAATGTTTTACACATCGTTCATCAACGATTAGGTGTAAGGATTGTAAGCGAATCTGTCGGTCTAGGTTTTGCTATAACGAGCATAAAGTTTTGAAACGGCAGGAGTCTAGCGGTAAAATGCTCAGTTCGTGTGATACTAGAAAGTTCTGTGACAAATGTGCGCGAACATATGACGTAAGTAGCAACACATCTAAAGCACACAAATGTAGTCTAAAGCTCTGCAAAGCCTGTAAGGCTGTATTGATCCCTGAAGTTGAGCATGTGTGTTACATACAACCTGTGAAAACTGAACACCCCAACGTGCGTTATGTTTTTTATGATTTTGAGTGTCGGCAGGACCATGGCGAACACATTGCAAATTTCATATGTTGCATGGATTTTAATGGTGAGCGTTGGACTGCAGAGGGTGATGGTTGCGTACAGGCTTTTTTAAAAAGGTATCGAACCCCAAAGTACAATGGGTATACATTCATTGCACATAATTTGAAGGGTTACGATGGTTACCTTCTGATGCAGTATTTGGTAAAGCATGGTGTGACGCCAAACATCATAGCACAAGGCAGCAAACTCATGTGCATTACAGATGAGGCTTTTGAACAGAGGTATATTGATTCACTCTGTTTCCTGACTATGAAGCTGAGTGCCATGCCTGGCGCTCTAGGTTTTGACAATGCTAAAAAAGGGCATTTTCCCCCATTTCTGGAATAAAATTGAGAACCAGAATTACATCGGACCGTACCCGCCTCCCTTGTACTATGGTTCTGATACAATGATGGACAAGGAGAGGGAGGACTTTATGTCCTGGTATAATAATGTGTCTGGAGGTGTGTTTGACTTTCGAAAAGAAATATCAGAGTACTGTCAGAATGACGTTGTTATTTTGCGGGAAGCTTGTTTGTGGTTTAGGACAGAGGTGCTTGGGAGCACAGGCTTAGACCCGTTCCAGTGCATTACAATAGCCGCGGTGTGCATGAAACAATACTGCACAAACTTTTTGTCCAAAAACACCATCGCAGTCACATCGCCTGATAATTACGCGCAGCAGCAGAAATAATTTTCCACAGCCGCCATTCAATGGTTAGAATATGTGAGTCATCGGGAAAAGATTTTCATTCAGCATGCCTTGAACCGGGGGGAGGTTAAGATGGGGAACTATTATCTAGATGAGTATTCAGAGGTGGACGGCGTTCGGACATCTTTTGAATTTGTGGGGTGTTTTTTTCATGCTTGCATGGGTAAGACTTAAACGTGAGAGTCCCGAGGTTCAGGAGTTCCTGCGACATCATGACTACCCGGAACGTCTGGAACCTCGGGATGCTCTGTTTGGCGGTCAAACTAATGCGTTGCAACTTTAGTACAAGGCTCAAGAAGGTGAGCAAATAAACTATTTTGATTTCACCAGTCTATACCAGTTCGTGAACAAAACCAAAGTTTATCCAACAAATCACCCCATCATCATCTTCCATGACTTTGAACCGATCGAAAACTATTTCGGTCAGGGTATATACCCCAAGAAAACATACCTGTGTTACCGTACAGTCTCGGGTAAATTAATGTTTCCACTTTGCCGGTCCTGCGCAGAATCTGAGCATCAAGTTGTGTGTGAACATTCTGATGAGTTGCGTTCTCTCACAGGTGTATGGTGTACCGTTGAAATGCTTAAAGCTCTTGAAAAAGGTTACATCATCGACAAAATCTTTGAAATTTGGCATTTCCAAGATAGGTCCGATTCTCTTTTCAGTGACTATATTAAGACTCGTTTAAAGGGCAAACAAGAAGCGTCAGGATACCCCTCTTGGGTCTTTGGGGCAAATTTGGTCAGAGAAGCAACCAGGCAAACACAACCTTGATCCGTGATCCTGAACAGTTTCTGCATTTCATGTTTTCAGACGTGTATGACATCTCACACTTTTCATTTCTTACAGAAGCCGTAGCTCTGGTACAGTGGAAACTTACTAAGTGTTTTCCAAAGGTCCCCCAGATACAGCAATGTGTTCATCGCGGCCTTCACCACAGCTTATGCACGGCTTGAGCTTTATGATGTCATGGATAAAATGCTTGACAGGGTTCTGTACCATGACACAGATTCTGTAATCTTTGTGAGCCTCCCGGGTGACTGGATGCCTTCTCTAGGTGATTTTTTGGGAGAACTGACTAGTGAGCTAGACCCCGGTGACCACATTGTTAAATTTGTATCAGGAGGGCCCAAGACGTACGGTTATAAAACACGGTTCGGTAAAACATGCATGAAAGTGAAAGGTATAACCCAGCATCATACTAACACAAGATTAACAAGTTGTCAATCTTTCATCCCTCACAGAATTGGTACAGCACTATGTTTTTATTTTACAATAAAATACATAAAGTAACATTCAAACAAAACATGCCTGTGTTTTTTTTTCAACAGTGACAGGCCTTAAACATTTCACCACAGCAAGCAGTCTGTACACAGTTTAACATGTTTTTAACACACTTGTCCAAGTATATTTTATCAACATATCTTGAAACCATCGCATCATTATTTTTCAAATTATCAGAGTATAGGGATATAATTTCACTAAACGGAACCCCTTTGGACCTGTTGTGCAGATAAAATATGCAATGCAGTCCGCATTTTGTGCTGTGTAGGTCTTGCACTGGTACCTTGTTGTAAACAATCCTTTTACAGTTCTTTTGTAAAAAAGTAATGATGCTATCTGGGAAATAAATGTAGTCAGGGGGATTGCCGTAGGAGTCGAAAAATTCACCAGTTTTATCCGCACACACATATGCTAACCAGTGTTCTCCAGGCTTATTTCGAGGGTGTGTATTCACAATGTACAATGCTGGTAAATTATTTAGTTTATTATCCGGTAGCTCATCGCAGGCCACAACCCCATAAAAGTTATTTTCTGTGTAAGGATTGTTACTCAAAATAGCCGTTAGTTCTCTGGTATTCATGATTAATAATAATCATACAACACGTTCCTCCTCTGGTTCACTTCAATGATATTGTCGAAGCATGCGTAAACAATTAAATTAACAGTTCTGGGTAGCGGATTTCTGAATCTCATCTCCAGACGGATATTACCCGTCTTGATCAGTGATAGATGCTGGCTGCAACCTTCATCGGGTGTCAGGTTGAAAGCATAAAGGGTGTAACCATTCATGTATTCTTGACGATTTATACACAAAGGCATATCTTTCAGATGCCTTCCTGTGGCCAGCGTTACGCTGTAAAATTCACGAACCGCAGAACCGTTACCATAATTTGGGAGATATGGCTTACCAATACCATCGGTATTGGAAGACCATTCATACTGAGTGATACATATTCTGCGTTGTAATGTTGGAAATTGAAAGGGTTCTTGTTGTAAACACCTGTAAAGGCATCGTTATCTACCAAACCTATAATGACAGATTTCGGTAATTGACCCAAAAACAAATTTTCTTGATTGCAAACTCTAAGACCAGCTGCTAACCTGAAAGTTTTAAGACTAACACGGTCAATCGGATATTTAACATTTGGGGCTCTATCTTGGCGATCTTGGCGCTTAGTCTAAGCGCATGGCGGTAAGTCCATTTAGGGCGTGTCCAAGTCCACTTTTGCTATTTTAACGGCGTGTTTTTTGGGCGCTAAGCACGGCGCAAGGTGCAACTGGGCTGAACCTAGTCTCTTCATTAATTATAGGTGTGTCTTGGGCGTGACATGCAATAAACCAATCAAAATGTCATATCCCATTCCCTTTAAAGAGATACTGCAGAGGCTTTTCTAAGGCCCTTTTTTCCGCTTCAATTTGAACTGAAACTCGTGAGTAGGTGTGGTCATATGACGATGATGCCACGTAGTCATATTATGAATATTCATACGGTCAAGGGGTGAAAGGGTGTGTCTTGGTGAACTGACTCAGCCCCCTTCCAGCTCTCTCCTCACAACTAATAAAATGGCTGTATTAGTTGAGCAACGTCTTCGCGAGGAGAGGACCCGGGATGTAACCGAATGGTAAAGCTAACATTACCTAGCTAAGTTAGCTTGTTTGTCTGCCTAAAGTAACGTTACTATTGAATACATTCAAATACACAGCAAAACCCAGTCACACAGTAACGTTAGTATATTGAACATGGCTGGTTGTAGCGCCCTCATAACTTCACTTGGTCCGGAGAGAATGATCATTTATTAGCTAACATTATTCATAAATGATATAGCTAATATAACTAGCTATCTAAGTTACCAATTCTCTCTGGACCAAACGGGGCTAAACTCACACACAATAGACTGCCTTGCATTACCTAACTTATCGATACATTCCGTCCAAGTTACTGACCAACTGGTTACTGGTTTTGCTAGGGCTACATCAAATGTACTATTGCTATCGTTTATTAGCTAACGTTACGTATTCATAAAAGATAGCTCACACAATAGGTTGCCTTCAACCCCACATTAGCTATTACCTATCAGTAATGTCAACCGTTTGCAAAAGCATTTTTGTTGTAGTTTGTACAGATAACTTGCATGTAAACAGAAACAAACTAATGTCCCAACAGGTGTGCTTGTGGCCACTGCTCTAACCTGTCCCCTCCAGAAAACCTATGTTGCCGTGAGGTTACTGAGGTAACGTTATGTCAGCGTAGTTATGAAGCTATTCTTGATTTGTCTAATACTGCTGTGCCGTAGTCGGGCATGCTTGGCCCAACTGTATAATAGTGGCCAATACATGTGCAATTACACAATGTCACAAATACAATGTAATAGGTATATTGTACTTAGCTGTTTTACTTAGCTGATGTAATGATTACAAAATTACATCCATCACTGTTGGGATGGCACCTGGCTTCAGCGACAGAGTTTTATAGAAGCCCATCTCAAAGCCAGTTAAATTGTGGTAGCAGTCCGGTGTGAAGTGCGCGTTGCACACTAGGGCTTTCTTCGGCAAGTCCGCGTGCTCTACACCGATAGCTTGAAGCCACTGGCTAAGTAGCGCTGGGTCTCTCGGCAGATTATGAAAGCTAGCAGAGCCGGTGGCGTTGCACCGAGGAACGATACATCTCTGACTCCTTGGCATAATGCAGGCAAGTTAGCTAAAGATACCAAGTAGTAAGACGTCGTATATGAATAACTGTAGCTCGATATAAGTCGTAATATTAACGTTAGCAATAATACAAAGCAATTCGCATTTGAACTTGAACTAGCTAATTAGCAGTACAAGGGTCTCAGTCTCAGAAGGAAAAACAAAAATCGTCGTTCTCTGCTTTTATACCACGTGCCCAGCCAAGACCCACCCCTAGGACCACCTCAAGTCCACCCATTTTTATGTTAAGGATCTCGTGACGTCACGAATCCCCGGAAACCAGCATATTGGTAAGTCTACACAAAAACTCAGATAAAACCATTTTGACTAAACATTAAATTTTCGGACATAAACAGTTGTGTATGATCATAATCTAACTCAAAACATAGGTTTTCAACGGGAAAAGTCGGTTTTTGACTGCAGTATCACTTTAAAAGCCTGCTTTTCCACCTTGGCCGATTGCTTATGATGGCGAAACAGACATGCTCGTGCGTGTTTAGTGCGATCAAGGAATAGGCTATATGGATCAGTAGCAGCAGCAGTAGTAGTATTACGAGTTCCCGGTAATTCCTGACAGTGCTGTTTACAAAATATATGCTGTTAAATTTCGTTAAAAGCACCTGCAACAGCTGAGAATAAGCGACCAATTGCTTCCTTCTCACCTTAGAAAACGCCAAATTAGCCTGCTTGTTTAACGAATTTCGTTTGATTATGCAATGAACTCATGTTCAAGCTTCATCCGAAGTTCATTAGGCTACCTGCATTCTAATCTAGATTAATAACATAACTAACGTTATTTTGCCTTAATGATGACACTAAATACAACAAATCTGTCAGGTTGGCAACCCATAGGTTCAGCATATTTTCCCTTGTTTTATAATGTCCTGCTTATGGAAATGTGACCAACCTGTTTTACTGGTAGCGTAATACTTTAAAACGATTCACTTTCCCAGGAAGACCGTGAAAAGTGCGATGTACAGCAGGGGAAACAGACCTCTTGTAAAGCGAACATGCAGATAATGGAATAAAAATTAATTGTAAATTAATTGTGTAACAATTCGTTTCTAATTAGACACTTAGTTCTCTTTAAAATCTTTTGTTCAGTTATGGAATAACAGGTGAAATCAGCGGGGTTTTAATAAGCTGAGGGTATGGAAACCTTGTCACTGTAATTTAAAAAATATGAAGGACGACGAATAGCTAAGGTTAGGCTACAATTCAGTTAACATGATGACATTTATCTCATAAATGTTTTTTAACCATAGTCTATCGAAAAAACATTATGCACAGCGAGTCCGCTGTAGCCTAGGCTATTTGAAAAACAATATTCACTGGACAAGGTTTTGAACTTTTTTCAGTCACAAAGCATTCTATTCAGCCAACTTACAGGCTGTATTCCTAGATAAACAGAGCTGTATTGTAATGACATCTGAAGCGCATTTTCAGAACGCAAATGTCCGTCTATTGCAGTACGCGAGTTTTCCCATTGAATGACAATTCACGCATTAGGTGCAAAGACAATTCGCGCATTAGGCTTGATAGCTATAGGTGTTATCAGCTCCTTTTTAATGGATAGCCATTGTCCCGTACCATCGCACATCGCCTGGATGTTGATGGAGTGGGCTGAGAGCAATGTAATGTGGCATTGTTTCCCTTCGCTGAGGGAAAGGTATGTGGACCTATGGAACCTTTTATTATTATGCATTTTTGATATAGCCTACACAATAATAATATTTCTCATTGTGATCTAGATATTTTAGTCATGCTTGTGCACGCCCCTGTGTGTAACAGACAGGAGGGTATGCGCGTTGTGCACAAGCCTATGTAGACGCACTTACGTATATGCGCCGTTAAAATAACATGTAAACAACTGCGACATGACTTTAGACCAGGTTTGTAGTGGTTCTAGCGCAAGCGCTTTCTGCTGGCTCAAGATAGCAATACGCCAAAAAGAATCCTGGCCACTCCTCATCTTAAGACCAACACGCCCAGTTCACTTGTGATGGCGCAAGAATACATGCTAGTTTAAGGACGTAAGCGTTAGGCGTTATTATGGACCTAGCGCCGGGTGTAAGATAACAAAGACACTTGCGTTTGGGTTAGCGCCGCTTTGCGCCGGGTGTAAGATAGGGCCCCCGATGTCAGTAGAGCCTGGGCATGTCCGAGCTTAACGGGTGGAGAGACTCCGATTTTTTTTACAAATAGTGTGGCCGAGACCATTTTAAGACGGTATTGCTGCTAGGCCTCCTCGCTCATTAGACAGAACTCATCCTTACACCGGACCATTTTAATCTTAAAATCGACTCCATTTATAAGTAGTCTCTCCTGAAAAAACATGTCTGCGTGTATGGGTCCGAGCAATTCAAAAGTGTTACTCGCCGCTGTATATTGAGCTCTATCTTTCAAGCCCTTGTTGTCACCCGCAGGGTCTGTTTCGTCCATATGTGCACTGGTGTCCTTATAGAATAATCCGGACGTAAATTGATTAGACATTGTGTCTTCAGAATAATTAAGTAGACATTCCATAATTGCTCTGTAGGGGTACGTGTTGCTAGACTGGCTCACCAACCTGTCTCCCAGTGAAATATCTACCTGTGAAAAAATGGTCGCTATGGGATAATTAATAAGCCGAACCTTGGCATCGGCAGGAATATTGGTGCCATCGGCACGGGTTATCTGACACCGTAGGTATAAAAGAGTATTGTTTAAGTCAAGGTAATCTTCGCCATTACCGGCGATATAGAACTCTAGAGGACCAGTATCCGAAATGGCTGACAGGGGTGGCACTTCTACGTAGATGCTCTTATCAATGCTTGTTTGTGTGTACGGAACTGCAAAAAGGTCCAGTTCCGACTTCATACATTCCTCTGACATGTTGTGTATAAAGGCCATTTAAAAAAAATGTATCTACTTTTTCTCTTAGCCTTCTTGGTCTGCTTTTTAGCCTCCCTCTTCCGCTTCTTTGCGACTGTGACCCTAATGTATGCCGGTCGTCTCTTTTTAGACTTAGCTCGACTTGAGACCCGCCCCCCTGGAGGCCTTTTCTGTGCGCGACGTGTCATAACCAAAAGCCCCGAACCTTCTTGTTCACCGGTGTTCAAACGACTCGTCACAACTTTATTGACAACATCCTTGGCTATGTTTTTCGCTGCTGACGTTAAATGTGGTCTGGCTATGTTGAAGCCTTTCTTTAGTAGGGGCAATGCCATTCGGAATAAACCTCTAAAAAGTCCTCCAAGACCGCTACCATACATAACACTCGCGCCCTTATACCCCGGCAGACCATCACCGGCTTGTGCTGTATAATAGTCTATGTACCTATGGGGGTCAATGTATAGGTTTGAACTTGCCATTTTGTTATTCGTGATATCGATGCTTCACCGGCCTGAAATGCAATTTTATGATGGATTTACCGTAAGTGAAGCGTATGTTCTCGTTCTGATCAGATTTCAGCTCAAGTGTTATGTTATCAATGTGCTTCTTGCACACGTGAACGTAGTGTGGCTTTTCATACGAGATTGTGGTGACATCGTTGCTAGCCCCTGTTATATGTACACATCGTAGCAAGGGCACAAAACTATTTCCGACTCTCTGGTAGTCAATAATGTCTGTGTAAACATACATTGTGTAAAACCCCGCACAAATATCGGCAGGATGTGGGGCCACAGGCAAGCCCAACATCCTCACGAGTTTACCGCTAGCCATCAGCGACATATTTTCATTTGCACTACTAATATAAATTTGGTTTTTCATTGCGGAATGGGCTACCTCAATATCCAATTTTCTTGTTTTTAAAGCTTTATTCATCTCCTCCACTAGCATTTTCATGTTCTTGTAATAGCCCCAGCTTATTACAACAACGTAGCTGAGTTCCTTTTTCTTATCATCACTTACGATAAAAGCATTTTCATGAGCTGATAGCATGCTCCATGTACATGGGTATTGAATTTCTGCTAAAGCAACTTCCCATTGCCCGCGAAATTCGAGGGGTCTAGCGAACTTTATTGTGTAACTTGAAATTTTATTTCCAGGGTAAATATCTAGACAGGCGTTACTGGGGAGAGTGACATAAAAGCCTGCTTCCTCCATGGCGGCCTAATGTTTTCTACTCTTTTAGATGTCAATCACACTATCTTTATATATCCAGCTGTTGTATTTTTCAGGCCATCCGACCCACTTTACTAAAACGCGTTTCTGGTTCTTATGTTTCTTTTCGGATATTATTTTTTCGACCTTAAAGGTTTTGTCTTTTCCAACTATAACCTTTTGTAATTCCTCCTCATAAAATGTTCCGTCAATGCTCGCCCCATCATAATCCTTCAATCTATATACAGGAGGAATTCTGTGGACCCTTTCAACAACTGTAAAATATTCGTCTGTATATGTTTGCTCATAACCTTTTGCAAACTTTCTGCGTACTTTGGAAACTCTGACTGTGTCCCCCTCCTCAAACTTAAACGTTAGCTTGTTAGATCTTTTTGGAAAGAGACCATACATATTTTTAAAAACTTTAAAAGCATTATTTTCGTTTACTTCAACGGGTTTCATTTTAATCGTGCTGTGATAGCTGTTATTGTATCCCAGGACCAAATCCTGTACAGTATCTATATACTGTAGCGTCTAGTGTTGTGTGCTGTGAAGTATCTCCACATTCTGGATTTTAACATTCTATTGAAACGTTTGACCACAGATGCTTTCACATCGTTGTTGTCTGTGGCAAAGTGGATTATTTTGTTGTGTTTCATCAGACTTTGAAACATTTTATTGAAAAATTCTTTACCTTTATCGGTTTGTATTTTTTTAGGTATACGTCCATTTGCGAGAATTTCTTGAAGGGCCTTTACCACTTCGACACCTGTCTTGTTTTTAAGAACACATACCCAGGCGTATTTTGACAATTTATCTATACAAGTTAGCATAAACTTCATATTATCATTATGCTCAGATAAACTTGACATGTCTACTAAATCAAGCTGGCATTGTGAATCAATGTTTCTCACAAAAACCCTGTTTCTTTTGAAATTGACTCTGATGGGTTTGTGTAAAGTGTATGCATCTTCCCCCGACAACCAGTCCGTAACTTTCTTGTTTGATATGTTACTACCTGTTGTTTCACGCAAAACCCTTCGCAAACGCTCTTTACCACTGTAAGAACCAGGATTTTCTGGAGCATAATAAACATCTTTCATGCGTTTCTCACCAGCCATCCTTACATCTATCACAATAATGACACATTATATAAAAACCAAAGTATTTATTTATGTTTTTTTTTTTTAAAGTTGCAGGTTACATGACAGAAATTGCATATATTAACATTTAACAGGTTCTTGAAACGTTTTTAAACATTGTCGTTCATCTGGGTCCGCTCGCCTTCAGAGTGATCATACCACAGGTGCTCATGCATTGCACCGTCAATCTCCCAGAAATCTATGTTGACAGCCGCAATAGCCTTCTCACTGGCCGGGTCAAGGTCTGTACGTAAGATTTCCAGCAGTTTTTCCCTAATGTGTGGCTCCTCACGGAGTTCTGAAACAATGGTGTCTACAGCACCCAAGATTCTCACAGGATCTGGTACCACTCCGAACACTTTCAAGGCCTTGACCAGCAGAGGGCGCAGCCACGGTTTCTTCACTTTTGCCAAGAATTTGTCAAAATGATATTTAAAATAGTAAACCTCCATTTCAAAGAGACAGCTGTGTCTCAGTTGACTGCGATGGTCAACTTCACATCCGGGACATTCGCTTCTCAGCTGTTTTTCGATAGCGCCATTCAGAAGACAGGCGACTATGGCTTTCAGCAGCTTAATCATCGGACTTGTAAGACACCCGTCGATTTCGTCTATACACCCCGGGCGGTTTTTTTGGCTGGACTGTTGTACACAGCTTGGCACATCGCAGCCTTCATAGACCATAGATTTTGGCTCTGATAAAAATAGGGATTCGGCTTTGTCGATATCGATCCAAGGCTCTGTAGCAGGTTTGTCATTGTTCGCTGAATACTCAGACTCCCAAGATTCTGAGCACCCGGTCCCCTGTAGGGGGCTATACATTTTATACACGCCCTGAGACATGCTTGTCAAGAGGTCTGTACAGTCTGTATGAAATCCTGAGTTTGCAGAGTGGCTTTTAAGCACACACACACACACACACACACACACAATCTAAAAAATGTTAAAAACAATTTTTGATTACATGTTTAGACAAGTCATTTACACAAAACTTGTTGTAGAGTCTTCGTCATCAGAGACAACGGGTGTTGTTGGTGGTGGTGGTGGTGGCGGCACATTTTCTTTTTCTTCTTCATAATCATCTTCAGCCACGGCGTTGAAACTCGCCAACAAGTTAGTTTTCACACCGGCCATATATCTCCAAGTCCTATGATCCTCAAACACATTATCGGCTTGCTCAATAGCCTTGTTCAACATGTGCAGGTCTTCAAACTGAAAGACAATTAGCGTATCCCCAATGTCTCTTGATTCATTGGTCTCGGTAATGAACAGTTTTTTTAGCCGTTTTGAGCGCTGACACACAGATCACGCTGCAGTCCTTCGAACAGCTCTGAAAATGACAACTACAAAATACATCCTCCAAAACATTTTTGTAGCATTGCTTGAATTTAAGCCAGTCCTTGTGCACAAATAATACAGACTCTGTATTTTCACTGTACAACTCCCCCGCACACAGGTTTAAAAGTGTAATTTTTGGTTCCTCGCCAGACGTGTCAATATGGTACCCACAACGCCGGTATGATGATGCTGTTGCGACCCATTCTTTGTAAAGCGACCGTCCTTGAAGTCTTGACATCGCAGCAAAAGGTTTTTTTGGTCTCCGCAAAACGGTCTTGTTAGCCACAACCTCTGGAGATTTCGGTGTTGAGTTTTGTGAGGTAGATAGGCTTCTTTTGCAGGTTGCTTACAGGCGATAGTGTCAACGTCTGTTTCGGCTATAGAATTGTTCAAAAAAGTCGGTCCTTTATACAAACTGTGAAACCTGTGGTCAGCGTACAGCTGTTCCTGTCATTCAGACGTCACAAACCCCTGCTGTGAATTGTAGACCCCGAAATTTAAAATGTAGATGCTTTTTGAAAGAGTTACGCTTAAACATTATAGGCTATATGCCGACTCAACCCTGTTTAAATTGAATAACCCCATCTTTTTAGTAACCCATCGATACTAAACACTCATATTGGCTCTAAGTATTAGCAACCTTGTACAAATATACAAAAGATTTGTTTCATGATCCTGATCAGTGAACAACATTATAGGTACATATAGACGGCTGGGGTAGATAGACGCCTTTTCAATGGCTTTTCGACGACAAATTGGGGCCTTTTGCGGCCTGTTGAAATATTTCTAGTCTATGCATTTCATTCATTCATTCAAACTTTCTTTGAATCAACCGCGCTGTATACAGCTGTTCCCTAGCATAGAGCTAGCACGCTCGCCAACACTCCCCAGCTGTTGTTAGCCATCAGAATCCGTTTAGTCATAAGCGATACAGCTCTCTCATTGGCCCGTGTAAACGTCCGTCAATTGTCTAGGGGGTAGGACACTACAGGGGCGTGTTCCATTTTCAGGTATACACCGTACGAAAAACGAATGGCTCCATTTGTACGTACGCTATCCATCTGGAAGGATCTCTGCAAACTATAGTCTAGCCTATAGGCCATCTCCGGACCTCCGCGGACTTTGGAAAAAATTCAAAGTTTCTTTTAGACTTTGGCGTTTTAATTCTGTAAAACGTTACATAGCCTATTATTTAATTTTTTATTCTTTCTAGTCTTTCTTTCGAGGCCTCCTAGGCCTTCATTTAGAACACTAACTTGCTTTTTTAGATATACCGTTTGGCTATTTAACACAGTTTTAAGATTTTACGTAACCCCAGACTTCAAAACATATTCTAAGACCTTGCTATGGTCTCTCTCTACGGAGTCATTCACGCACATCTCAAAAACTTGTTAGAGTTTTTTTCCCTTCGGCTCTAACAAAACATTTTTTTTAAATGGCATGCTTTCTTTTTTTTTCTTTCAGACAACTAACTTGCTATAGCCTACCGCTATTTGTCACGTTTTAACAGCCTGCTTGAATTCTTTTATTCTTTTAAAACGTTTCTGCTAACACAAACTGTTTTTTTTTTTTAAACTTTAAACTATTGCCACTAACCTATAGATTTATATTTATATATATATATATATATATATATATATATATATATATATATATATATATATATATGCCGTTACTTTTTCACAATGTTGTTCTAATGAATAAAAAAATGTAAATAAAATACCAACACATGTTTTCCCCCAAGCACCCAAAGACCAACCATAAAAAAACAACGTTTACAACAAACACCCCCCAATAAAATGACATCATCACAATGCCAATAAATCACCCCTTGAAACAACCCCCACCACAACACCCCGAATAATAATAATACATCATAAATAAATAAATAAAAAATAAAAATTGATTTTTTTATGCATAATTATATTTTTTCATAACCTCATGAATATTGTGGCAAACTCCGAGGTGGTTGGAGTTGTCACGCAACTGAAAACAATAATCACAATGTCCACACGTCGCAGGGTGAATGTTATTTAAGAAAGGAAGCAACACACTTAAACACCCAAGCTTATTGATCAAAATGAGTAATCTAACATTACCGTTAGAACCAGTGCCGCCGTTAGGAATCCCAGGGCCCGGGATAGAATATGCCATACCCCTCACACCATCACACCATCAACATAAACAAAATAAGCCGCTTAAATATAATTTGTAAAAAAAACAACTTTTCATTATACAAATTGGCAAACACATTCCAAATAGGGTGAAGTTAGAACAGAATGATATTTAGAGCTTATGATAGGCTAAAATGCAACATTCAAACATTTGAATGTTCACTAAGTGAACAATTTTATTTTGTTACTAATTTTGGTGGGCATTCAGCATGCAGGTAAGCTACATAAGAATATAAGATTTTTAATCACGTTGTAGCCTATTGCTGTCACACAAACTGTTCAAGAAGTTACAATTCAATTCAATATTATTTGTATAGCGCTTTTTACAGAGAACTGTCACAGAAAGACACTGTACAGAGAAACAGAAGGAAAATTGGGCAAAAACCAGGCCTGAACACACAAACAGCAAACAAGGTAACTCCCCAGTGAAAAACACTCAAACGGTGGCAAGAAAAAAAACTCCCTGATGGTAAGAAATCTTGGAAGGGACCTGGCGAGAAGCCTAGCCTACTTGTTGCTTATCACAAGAGCGCATTGCATGTAAATTGTGATTTTGTCGTTATTTAAAATATTGACTAAAAAAATAAAAAAATAAATTATCCAATGCTGAATGCAAAATGTCCAATTTTTCACAGTAAATTACTATATAGTATATTTACTTATGTCTACTAAGAAAATCAAGGTTATAATATGTAACTGAACATTACAAATCAGATTTTGTGTAGTAGTGCTTAATATTTTCAGTCTTCAATATAAAATTACAGGTACATAAATGTAAAAAATACAACTCACAAAATGGCCGTTGCTAAACGGGCACAACAACAAATGACAAAGCTGACTTATCAGTTGTCATGTCATATATTAAAAAACATAAATATTTCGTACCAGTTTGTTTTGAGAACAACTGGTTGTGAAATGCATGTGTAACCATAGATAATATCTTATGTTTGGCCGAGAAAAAAAGAGGATGTTTTTATATGTTTTCACGTGACAAGTGGTCAGAAATTTGGGAAGAAAGTTAGAAAAATACCCAAAGGCAACTTATCCTAGGTTTCCAGTGCAAACGTGCCCCACCGCACGAGACCTGAGTTAATCTCCAGGATGATTAATATCTTATTCGTCTTTTTAATCAATGCAACATTTCCATTTTAATTTCCCATTTCCATGGGAGTTCTTAGGTTTGAAAAACATCAGGCAAAAATCACCTTCAATAAACTTAGACCCACTACTTACACTGGTTTTTATTAAATCTGGCCCCTATGACTCCCCATCGCATTATAGCCATGGCTACATTTTGGTGGTTTGGGAGGGTATAACCAGAGAATGAAATAATGCATCACAGTTTTACTTTATAGTATACTATTATCAAGAACAACCACCAAAAACAGCATCAGACACAAGTATCATGATTCATGACCAACTTTTCAGACCAGAAAAGACTGGCTGCCCTGGCCAAGCATATCAGACTTATGGTAAAAAGCTGGTCTGGGCTTTTCAGCAGGACTTTGCTCTTTAATAGCCCACTGAAATAATTTAATCAAAGAGAAATTTAATTTAAATAAAAATAAATAAAAAAACTAGAAAGGAAGCTAATTAAGTGGTTTAACTATCAAAAAAGTATGTGTATAGAAAGCCCTAGTTCTGCCTGCATGGCTACTATTACCTTCACACCAGCAAGGCAAACTAAATGAACAATACTTTATCAATATTTTTTGCATAGTAATAAATGAGTGATATATTGTGCAGGTACTTGTTTCCCACATTTGAAACACGGCCTTCTCGTAAAAATACAGTTAGCAAGCACTATGAGCGTGGCGCTGTCACTGTTAGACCAATGAGATTTCAGCACTGAGATTCTAATTTACCGCTCTGCTACAATTGCGCGCGACCTGCTCCCTTCCCCACTCTACGACCAGCAACGTGAAAAAAATGAAGCATCCTCTCTTCCAGTCATGGTAACCTGCCAACTTGGAGGCATCGAACTTGAAGAACAGAGTAAGAACCTTTAACTTGCGTACAACGTTTCTGCCTAGAGGTATTTATTTCGTATGAAATATGAGACAACGGAGTATAAAATGCATTTGTTACAATAGCCTATGTGAATAGTTTTATGCCACGGCTAAGCAAATAACGTTAGTTAGCCTTGTTTTGTATGAAAGATCAGACAACTGAGTATAAAATGCATTTGTTACAATAGCCTATATGTGAATGGTTTTATGCCACGACTAAGCAAGCAACGTTAGTTAACCTTGATATCTAGCCTCATGCACTTGTTAGCCCAATGATCACATTACTGGTAGCTTCCTAGATCTTGTACTCGCAGCTTAGTATGTGGTTGATTTGGCTAACAGTGTAGTGTAACGTTTAGACTGAAGAAAATCTGTGATCAATACACATGCTTTTTGCAAATAATCTCAATGGAACAATGTCATGTTTATGTCCTTATGTCTGTAGGCCTACTGTTTTTGTACCTCTACCTTAAAAACGACACCATCATTGGACAAAGAACATGATAACTGATGCAATTTCCCCTCAAACGTAAGCACACTGTATTAGAGATCTGTTTGTACTTTTGCCTCTTTCTCTTGCTCACTCCCTATTTTCGTTGGACTTGTGTGTGATGAGGCATGGTCATACTCCACTGTCCTGTTTACACACGTAGACTCCACATGCGCTCACTCACACACATATATGCTTAACAGGCATGACATGTCAATTTACAATTTATAGCGAGTAGTACATATAGGCCTACAGTTATTTTGGGGTTTCAGTTGGCTTTGGTGTCTAGGTGACATTGTTACCACTATTGTATTACACTTGTACATAGCCTCTATATGTACACATTCTGGATCTGCATTTAATCTGAGGTTTAATGCACAGTGTTGTCAAGGTGTAGTGCCCCTGGAAGAGTTTAGGGGATCAGTGTCTTGCTGAAGGACATTTAGCAGAGATGGTCACCATAGATGTAACATGAGCCACCATGCAGCTCACAGCTGGTGTACGCTATCCTGTTGGAATTGGGGATCCGTTCATAGGCATTGTACCCCCAATACATACAATCCATTAAACTATATCCAGTACCAGTGTAGAATATAATTAATGATAAGTTATGATTCCTCAGGTAGAGGGTGCGTTTTAGTGCATACATCTGTAGGCTACTGTGAGTGCTTATCTAAGTTATGACATTTCAGCCATGGAAACCAGACCTGGGGGTGGAGCATGGAGTCAAGCTGAAATGCATGCAGAAGGAAAGCACAGGTGCTTGATTGAAGTGATTGAGGGGATAGTTCAGAAACGATAATAATAATTGTGATGAATACAGATATTCTATATTTCACATTCATTTCTGTAATTTAAGCACAAGCAGTGGACCTGAACGCCACGAGGACCAGACTGATAGCCAGAGATTGAAGAGGACAGTCTGAAGGAACAGAACTCCGGTAAAATAAACTGTCCACTTAAAAGTGTGACATTTACAAAAATAAAAGATAATTAGATGGATGAAATTGAGCCTTGAATATGAAATACGCTTAGAGCTAAGGGCTCAGGTTGGGGGCTCAGTGGTGGCTAGTTGACTGCACAGCTAATGCTAACCACACAGTAAAAAAAAGTGTATAGTGTATTTGTTACAATGTATAGGCTCCATCCAGACTCACACTTGCTTTTGCTTGCCTGCCCTCCTATCCTCAGCGGTGATGCAGCTGGTCTGTAAAACAGTAACAGTGGAGATTTTCTCCACTTTCAAGCCAGAGGAATCTCTCACAGGACCAGCGACCAGCAAACAATAGCCATCTTCAGAAAATCATAGTGATCTACTGCCTGTAGCAACCCTGTATCATGAAGGTAGGCACTGTCTTCTCACACTATCATGTTTGTTTGTATGCACAAATATCTTCTTGGGGAATTTGCGATGTTTGGGTGGGGGGGTGGTAGCTGAACTTGATGTAAGGGCCGGGTATACACTGCCACGACACAAGGCGATTTCTTCACAATCTCAAATTGTGACAACTGACATGGGCTGACACGATGAGCAAGACAGTTCTATATACACTGCCACGACGACAGGACCAGATGCGGCAGACTTTGCACCTACTTTTCAAGGGGTGGAACTCTATGGGCAAGAAGCTGAAATATATAAAATAGTGTGAAAAACTTCTGACAGCTGACCGCAGAGGCATGTGGAAGATTTTCAGTGACTTTATTAAATGCAGTAGCTATAGCGACACACAGTGAAATGTACAGTATCTGTGTTTGCTTTTACATAATGATGCACATTTCTTACTCCATAATTAAAAACAAAACACATATTGCATTGTATTTCATTGCATGTTCTGACAAAAACACTCATACAGAAATACAGTACTGGGTGAATTGTTTTTCAATGCCAGCGTGAGGTTTTCGTACCAGAAATAAATGTAATACTGACCTTGGAATGTAATCCACGTGCCCATTGCATTTCGCTCTATGAGCATAGGGTGTTGCTCTGAATGTGACAAAATGCTAAGCAATCATCATATGTGTTTTGTTTTAAATTATGACGTGATAAATGTGCATCATTATG
This sequence comes from Synaphobranchus kaupii, assembly GCA_029718625.1. NCBI lineage: Eukaryota > Metazoa > Chordata > Actinopteri > Anguilliformes > Synaphobranchidae > Synaphobranchus > Synaphobranchus kaupii. The sequence continues at coordinate 4,983,322 of CM056386.1, read as the reverse complement.
TAAAAGCAAACGCAGGTACATTTCACTATGTACTAGGCTACTAGTCTACAAGATTACGGAGAAAGCGCCAAATGTGGAATCTGTATTCATGTGTCTATGTATCTGAGTATTTAGAAACATACTGTAGCTAGCAAATGTCTGTAGGCCCTATGATAGTTGTAAACAATACATTTACCACCATACAGATGTATTCACATAGTTTGGGTCTGGTATGCATTTTGTTAATGCAGTTGCCGCCACCACTTTTGAAATAAATCTCTTAAAATATGCTTATACAAGAAGTGATATTATAACTTCTTGTATAAACATATTTTGAGAAGTTTATTTCAAAAGTGGTAACGGCATTAACAAAATGTATACCGGACCCAACCTATGTGAATACATCTGTATCTGAGGTGCTCCTAGATCCCTTGCAGGCATTTGTTTGAGCTATTTTATTGAAATATATCTTGGTACATTGTATATCGTTGGCCTCTCCTCCAACATTGGAGTTAATTTTCTCTCTCCTCACTCCAGAATGCTTACTAATTCTTCAATCTTGGTACTGATACTTCTACACTGTTTATGTTTGCGATTTCAGTGGGTAAGACATTTCCGCAAAGTTGATGGGCACACACACATAGTCTGATTGGTTTTCATTCACTCACAATCTCACGACACGATTCATCTCCCAAGTCGTGAAAGATGGGGCAAAAAGTGACTCACGGCGGCTGTTGTCGGTAGTGACTGCCAAACCCCACTAAGCCATCAAGAATCGTGGCAGTGTGTACCGGGCTAAGGACCCTAATTTCATTCCTCAAAACCGTTTTTTTATATATTTTTCCATTACTGAGGTATGTCAGCCTATTCATGATTGCTATTGAAGTCTGATGTCTGAAAACATATCCTAAATACCACAAAATCACACCAGACTTGCCACACTTCATGAAAATGCTATTCTGACTATGAAGTCTACTCCTAGGTTTCCAAATTTAGGTCCATTGTGCTATAGGCTAATCCCTATAGTCCCATGCATATACAGGCCTATGGGACTTATGGATTATGGCAAAGTGGACCAAAATCTAGAAACCTAAGAGTAGACTTCATTGTCAGAATAGCATTTTCATGAAGTGTGGTGTGATTTCGAGGTGTTTAACGGTGGGTGGTTTTCACATGGGGAAAGCAGCAAACTGCGAAATTCTGCTTTTGTGGTGAGGAACTCTCATTTGAAGTCGTGTCCGACACGTGCCGTCATCTTCGTGTGCCACAATTATATAACACAATCAGTCTATCTTCCATGTCAATAATATGCTACCGTGTGCTACAATAATATGCCACAATAAGTCTATCTTCCATGTCTTCCACTTCCGGAATTCTTGGTAACATACGGTGAGACGTCACAGGCCTCTGGTCGCAGGCTGTTCTCTCCTCGCCATAGACAATGCATGGGAACCCACCACTTTTCACTGTCACACAAAAACGGGATTCCGCCTGGTGTGAACGGCATGTAAGATACATTTTGAGAGAAATCCGACATCAATAACAATCATGAATAGGCCGATATATCTTAATAACAGAAAAAGATATTAAAACAGTTTTGAGGAATTAAATCATTTTAAAGTAAGAGTGAAAAAGGACTCATATGTCAAAAAGGGTGGTATGCTATATTAATCAAAGCCTTCTATACAATATGCCCATTGTCCAAAATAACTAAACTCTAAAAAAATGTATATAGCTCTCAGGTTGCACAACTCACATGTTAATATGCTTGCCCATGGGATCATACCTCATCCACCATGTGTTTATTCATTTACCATTTAGCTCCAATGCAAGCACAGTACTTCAATATGCAATAGCCTAAAGATTAGGGGTGGGAATCTTGAGGAATCTCACAATTCGATTTGATTTTGATTATTAGGGTCACGATTCGGTTTCAAATGATTCTCGATTCATCACGATTATCGATTCGATTCAACAGATAGATTGTCATTTTGAATGACTTTTCCCATTTTACTAGGGTGACCACATTTCTGAAATCAAATCAGGGGACATTTTTGGAAGGCAGTGTAAATGTGTAGCACCACCGTACAAGCACCTCAGAAAAAAATTACTTGGTGGTGCAGTGGTCTAATACGATGCCTTTGGCTCGTAGTTGCCCCTGAGGACCTGGGGGCACTATAGAACATCACCAATGAGAGCAGCACATTGGGCTAGCTGCTCTGGGGGAGGCTTTGGGTGGGTCTCCCCGGGGATCTTTGTCGCTCATACAGCGACCCTGTGCTGTGCCAGAGTTACGGGTGCAAGCATGTAGCAATGTGTTGTGGAAACAGCACATTGATCACCTTCGTCCCACTGGCCCGCAGGGTTGCGTAGCGACGGAATTCAGCAGTACACGGGTAATTGAAATAGAATAGGGGTATAATTGGTCACCAAATTGGGAGGAAAAACAGGGGGAAATTTGAAATAGCTTTATTTAAAAAGTAACAGTTCATAACAGTTTTATATACCCTGCTATGCTATGGCCGTTGCTGCAGGTAACTTGAGTCATGCAACAATCGCAACACTGTCAGGGTCACTGATTGGTCTAAACAACATGAACTCAAATGTATCTGAAGTACAATTAACTATACATTTTTAAGTGATGGGGCCCGTTAACTGATTTCTCAAAACTTCAGCAGTGGTTTGGAAAACGGGGGCGTCTGGTCACCCTTAATTTGACTGCAGTAGCCAAAAGTTAAGAAGTTGAATACATCAGCAAAATGTTGTTCCAGCTAACATTAGCTAATGTTATAGCTATCTAAATAGCGAACTCTGAATCATGAATGTATCAGTAAAATAATTGTCAACAATGTTTCAGCTAAGTTAGCCAATCTAAATGTGCCAACGCGCTTGTTTTCAGTGCATCGTTGGGTGAACAATCACAGACAAAAACGTGGCTCACGCTTTCTGTCACAACACTAGCTTTTTAAAAAGTCAGCAGTGGTTGGATTTCTCTCCTTGCTTGCTGCTCAGCCATTTTCCCGCAGCTTCACTCGAATGTAACACGACACACATGTTTTAATGCATCTAAGAATCGATTCCCCCCCCACCCCTACTAAAGAGGTAGTCACAAAATATTGACTTTAGGTGAAGTTAGAGAACTAAATCATGCATTGCAGTTTAACTCTGGTATATATTATTACAAAGACCTAGAACAATTTGAGTCTCACTTGAACACAGAGCATGAACTCTGTCCACATAAACCAGTTCTAGATATCTTTCAATAGGAATTCTCTATGGGCAGGTAGAGAAAGTCCAGACAATTACCTCTTGGTCTCGTGTACTTCTTGGATTAATCCTTTCTTTTATATTTTTCTGTTTCCCCACATTCTGTTTTAAGAGTTTTATTTGACTCCTCTTTTTTCTCATTGTTCATAGGAAAGTAGCTGATGCTCACCCACGATGTGTTCAAAGAGGCCTGTTCCTCCAGTGTGTCCATAACCCTCAACCTAGTCTCTGCCTCATCTTCTGTTGTTGTGGTAACTTTTAGCATTTTACCGTCAAATAATAGTTTGCAGTTATTGAAGTAAGCATATTGATTTGTTTTACTTTGTCACGTTATGGTATTCTTACTTTAATTAATTAATTAGAATAGGCCTACATAATTTTACTGTAATATTACCACTTACTGTAGATGTATGTTTTTGATATGTTGGAAGCTTTGAGAATTTTGATGTAATTTTCTTTGATGTAATTTACTGCTATTTTTTGTAATTTTCTATATTAAATTATCAAATTTTACATACTACTGTAATTTCACAATTTTAGATGTCGTTCTACTATATTTGATTTTATTGTATTGTTATTTGGCATTAAAGCATTTTATGAATATCATATTTGCCTGCTTTATGTTATTTTAGTCGATTAGATTTAACAGTAATTTGATGGCTGATTATTTTATAGTATGACAACAACATATGAATGATAGTTATCCATAACTTAACAACTTCTTGTATTTGTAGGTTCAAAACACATTTATTGATGCTACAGAATTTTAATGTAATTTTATGGTTAACAGGAAATATATAGTTATCAATAGTATATCAAAATAAAATGTTGAATGTACATTTCCAGTTTTTTCTCATTCTTTAAAATAGCATGCTGTATGTAATTATATAGACAAAGCACGTTTTTTTGAATTTACGGTTAATGTTTGGCATCCCGTGCTGCCATACATTTGACTGTTTTAAAACTTTACAGTGTGTGTTTTTACAGTTTTTCCAAGTAGCATAATTAATGACCTTTACTGTATGTTTATGGTTTTACCATGTTTTTTAGGTATTTATAGGCAGAATAATTAATAATTTTTACTGTATTTTTAAGATATTTGTGGAAATATTAAGTTCTACTGTATTTTTACAGGTTTTTCCAAGTTAAATAATTAATGGCTTTTACCGTATGTTTATGGTTTTACTGTATTTTTAAGGTATTTATATGTAGAATAATTAATCGGTTTTACTGTATTTTTAAGGGATTTATTTGTATAACGATTAAGAGGTTTTACTGTATTTTGTACAGTTTTTCCCAAGTAAAATAATTAATGGCTTTTACTGTATTAGGTATTTATATGTAGAATAATTAATAATTTCTACTGTATTTGTAAGGGATTTATCTGTAGAAAATTAAGAAGTCTTACTGTATTTTTACAGTTTTCCAAGTTAAATAATTAATGGCTTTTACTGTATTTTTAAGGGATTTATATGTAGAATAATGAATCATTGTTACTGTATTTTTAAGGGATTTATATGTAGAAAAATGAAGAAGTTCTACTGTATTTTTTTACAGTTTTTCCAAGTAAAATAATGAATGGCGTTTACCGTATTTTTTACGATATTAACATGTAGAATCACTAATAGTTTTTTACTGTAATTTTACAGTAAGTGGTTGGCAACTTTTGCTGCCATACATTTTACTGTTTTTTTACCGTTTTTTTTTTTACAGTGTAGGCTATAGCCTATTTACAGACAATAAAAAAAACTATTTAATTTTAATTGTGCATTTCAAAGGCATCCATTTAGTCTTGTGAACATAACAGAAAGGAATTGTCTAATTGGCAATGAGCCTTTACATTTAGCAGCATTCTGAATTAACAAAGTTCTGTCAGGACCACTGTTGTTCAAGTAAAAATGCTCTTAAAACAATACATTTTAGGTTTGGCGGTATGGTTCTGTTCAAAAAGCCCTCCCGCCAATCCACGCGCGCAAGCATGGATATGGCAGTGAGGGCAGCAGCAACAACCCCCAAAACAACCAACCAACGCCAAGGTGCTGCTAGTATTGTGGCTTACGTGATGACAATGTGTGACGACCTTTCGCTTCCGGCATTCTAGCATTACGTGGATCGGTGGCTATGTGTACCAATGCATGTTCGACTTCCCATGGGAGCCAGAAGTAAGATTAAACCAGTGCTTCTCAAATAGTGGGGCGTGCCCCCCCAGGGGGGCGCCGCGCGATCTCAGGGGGGGCGCGTGTGATCCCGGGGAACATGCTTTTTTTCCGTACTAGAATAAAGTGTAATTGCACATCCACTACAGTAGGTGGCAGTGGCGCTCTCATTGTCGGAGTGTGCGCAGGGAGTATTAGCTCTATTGTGTAGGTTTTTTGCACGGACATGCGCACACAGCACAGAGCAGGAGATATAAAGTGCAGTGAACAAACCCTCAAAAGACACCATGGAAAAATATTTAACAGGGATGAAAAGAAAGGCGGAGATAGACGGAGATAATAGGACAAACGAAAGTCACCAGAAAGCTAAGATGAGGAAATATGACGAAGCGTATGTAGCGCTTGGCTTCACTGTGACTACGGTGGGAGACGAGGAAAGACCGGTATGTTTACTGTGTCTTAAAATGTTGCCAGCGGACAGCATGAAGCCAAATAAATTAAGGCGTCACTTAAAGACATTACACCCTAATCACGCTGATAAACCGCTTGAGTTTTTTCAACGAAAACATGCCGAATATTGCCAACAATCATCCCGCTTTGTGAGTGTTACTTCAGTAAACCAGCGAGCACTCTTAGCATCATATAAGGTGGCGTACCAAATTGCTCAGTGCAAAAAACCCCACACCATAGCAGAGGAGCTGATACTGCCTGCAGCATTAGACATGGTCTCTGTCATGCTGGATGACACAAGTGCTGCAAAAATAAAAACTATCCCTCTATCCAATGACACTGTCGCCAGACGTATAAATGACATTGCTAACGATCTTCAAGAACAGCTGATAGATAATCTCAAAGGCAAACGTTTTGCCTTACAATTTGATGAAGCAACTGACAGCAACAAAGATTGTTTGTTTATTACTTATGTACGTTTTTACATGACAAACTCCCTGTGTGAGGATCTACTTTTTTGTAAATATGCCAGAGACAGAGCCACAGCTGAGAGCTATTCAAAATGCTGGACTGCTTCCTGACTGAGAATGGGCTAAAGTGGGAGAACTGCATTGGTGTTTGCAGTGATGGTGCACAGACCATGGCAGGGATGAGAAAAGGACTTTGGGCACTCATCAAAAAGGCCTCACCTAATGCTGAGTGGACACACTGTGTTATACATAGAGAAGCACTGGCCTCAAGGCACCTTTCCTCTGAATTAAGTGAGGTGATGACTGACATTATAGGTGTAGTCAATTTTATAAAGACCAGGGGCCTCATTTATAAAATGGACTTACGATCAATTTTGATCTTAGGTATGACTTACGCAGAAAACCACGTATAAGTAGTTATTTATAAAACCTTACTTTGACGTGGAAATGATCGTATCTCTATGCAAAGTCTAGACTTGACGTAAGTGATTTTCCTGCTGGTTATGTAGGGGTATTGCAGTTTGGGACCATATACGTCCAAGTCTGTGGTGAACGTTGCATTAGCTTTATGAACAATTTGATAGGAATTATCAATTAAAGGTGTGAGGAATTCATTGCCAGATGCAAGGCGTTTTGAATTAAGGATGCGATGTTCTATAAATAGTGTGTCAAATCAGAAAAAAGTAACCATGGCTGTCCTTGCGTTATTGGAAGACATTGAAAACCGTGCTTTTAGAAGGGAGAGAGTTTTCAGAGACCGGAATGACTTTTTTGCGCATGATGATCCATGGCTTATAAGTCGCTTTCGTCTCCCAAGACATGTGCTGTTAGATTTGTGTGCGGATTTAGCCCCTAATCTGGAAAGGAAGACGCGCTGTAATCATGCCATACCCGTATCTGTCCAAGTACTGTCCACTCTGGGATTCCTCGCTACTGGGACATTCCAGAGGGAGATGAGTGACAGGTCGGGTATGTCACAGCCATCACTCAGCCGCATCCTGCCACAAGTGATCGAGGCGATTCTGCACGTATTGTCCAGGAGATACATTAGTTACCCATTTACAGCCGACGAACAGGCGCGCGTCAAAGCCGAGTTTGTCCGCTCATTTAATTTCCCTGGTGTCATAGGTGCAGTTGACTGCACGCATATTGCCTTACGCGCACCGTCTGTAGATGAACATGCATATGTTAACAGGAAGAATTTCCATTCATTGAATGTTCAGATCATCTGCGATGCCCGTATGCAACTACTGAATGTATGCTCCAAGTGGCCAGGGTCTACGCACGACTCATTCATTCTGCGCCACAGCAGAGTAGGCCTGCGTCTAGAAGCTGGTGAGAGTGGAGACGGCTGGCTTCTCGGTGAGTTCTTTTTCTTTTCAGTATATAATAGCCTATTAACCGTGCAAAATAATGTAACAACGGTTTTACCCCATTAGGTGACCGGGGCTATCCACTGAAAACGTGGCTTCTCACTCCCTTTGCCGATCCCCGAACAGCAGAGGAACTGCGCTACAATTTGGCGCACGGCAGAACAAGGTCGGTTGTGGAGCGCACCATCGGATTGCTGAAGGGCAGGTGGCGTTGCCTTGATGCATCAGGTGGAAAACTCCTCTACAAGCCAGAGAAGATAACTTAATTTTACAAAAAATACAAAACTTACATTTAGTTTTAAAATGGGTCAACTTACAACATATACCAACATTTTATAATTAGGTTCGAAATTGCACACCCAAAGGTTCTGGCCAAATAGCTGAAAACAGTTTTTAATTTGGCACTACGGTTACTGAGATGTCCCCTTGAAGCTTGTTCATTTTGTAGCAATGCTAGTGTAAACGAATGGAATCAGCTGATTCCTATCGTTTCCACTAGCATTGCAACAAAATGCGAACAGATTTCAAGGGGACATCTCAGTAACTGTAGTGCAAGTTTGTTTGACAAGGACATTGGGGTCTGCAATTTCAAACCTAAATATAAAATGGTGGCCTGTTTTAAGAATGAATGGTTTCCCTCCCCAATCAAAGGTGACACGCATAATACTGGCATGTGGTGTGCTCCACAACATAGCCCTGAGGCATGGTATTGGAATGGATGCGGAGATTAGAATGGACCCCCAAAAGCCTCCTAACCCACCACCCAATGAAGCACCTGCCCCGGCTGATGCAGTGAGAAGGAGGCGGCAGCTCATACAGAGATTGGTGGTAAGAAACAGAATGCCAGACAACATACAAAGCATAGGTCTTTTATTCACGTTGTGGAAAACGTTCAACAATTGCATTATGTAAATGAATCAAAACCTTGCGTGTTTTTGAGAGTTCAGTCACAATCTGCCCAACCAATGTGTTCAACTCGTTCTGGGTTTGCAGGACTGAGGCGGTCAACACGCGACCCGTAGACGTGGACGCAGACGGGGATGGACCCTCGACAACTGTGGCCGAACCTTCCCCCTCACTCCTGGCACCTGCGGGTCTGTGACGCTTGGGAACCGGGGCCTCACGGACTTCATCCCTGGGTGGAGGACACACGGGCTGCAACGCAGCTGCCCTTGGTGGAGGGGGCACACTCACCCGGCGCACGGGCTGCAACGCAGCTGCCCCCGTTTCTATGTGAATAAAAGAATAAAATAAATCAGTGCATGTCTTGTATATGAAGTCACTGACAACCAAGTTTCACATTCTCTTAATTACTTACCGTGATCCAGTGATGCAGTCGGGGTTTCGCGCGCCGACTTCACTGTTGCCGGTGTTACTGCTAAACGATGTAAAAGTTGGGATTAAACAATATGAAAAATAAAAATAAAAGCAAAAAAGCAAAATAGAAGAAACGCACCTTTTTTGAAACATTCACTGTCGCCGTCGGAGCATGTGCCAGTGTATGCGCTTTCCCCAATGATTGCCGCGATGCGCTGGTCCATTTGGGAGAGCTCCGGCGTGCCAGGCCCCCCTCCCGTTGCCTTAATGCTGCGGTTATGTATGACTATTCTTTTTTTCCCTTGCAGTTTAAGGTCAGACCATTTCTTTTTCAGATCAGCCACAGTTCTGTCTTGCTGCCCCACCTCGTTCACTGCAGCAGCGACACACTCCCAAGCTACCTGTTTGGCTTTGTTTGTCAACCCACTATTTAGTCCACCGAATAATACGTGTTGCCTGTCTTCAATCTCCTCTACCATCGCCGTGAGTTCGTCTTCCAGAAAGTTTGCTTTTCTACTTTGGTCCATGGTTATTCCTGACTAAACCCTCATTTGTGCTAGCATTATATAAGGGGAAATCGCTGACTGCAAGGCACGTTCAGGTGCCGTCAATTTTAAGTTAATTTGAGATTTATAGATCACAGGTGCGTAAGTTACAAATGGGCTTCTTAGAACCTGCGTAAGCATGGTTTTTTATGCTCAGTATCTTTTATGAATCGAACGTAAGCACACCGTCGGAAATGATCTTAAGACTAAGTTCAAGTATAAATCTAAGAACATTTTTATAAATGAGGCCCCAGACCACTAAAAACAAGAGTCTTCTCTGCTATCTGTGAGGAGATGGGAGCTGAACACCAAGCTGTGCTGTTTCACAGTGAAGCAAGGTGGCTGTCACGAGGAAAAGTCATGTCCCGAGTTTTTGAGCTCAGAGAGCAGATAAGAACGTTTATGGAGCATGAGCACAAGTATGAAGTCGCAGAAAAATTTAGTGATGAGAACTTCCTGGCGAAACTGGCCTACCTGAGTGACATATTTGGAAGGCTAAATGAACTAAATCTACAGCTTCAAGGGAAAGACAAACACCTCCCTCAGGTCACAGACAAGATCAGCGCTTTCACTCGAAAGCTTGCAATGTGGGGCAGGCGACTTGATGAAGGAAATACTGATTCATTTGAGAACCTGCATGAATTTGTTGACACTACTGACTATGATGCCACCTCAGTGATTCCATATATCAAGCAGCATATTTCATCATTGATGGGATTCTTTAAAAAGTACTTTCCTGAAAACAGTTCCCAGTATGACTGGGTGACAGATCCTTTCAATGCACCAGCTCCAACTGGTTTCAGCTCTGCAGAGGAGGACCAGTTCATTGACATGACGTCTGACTCCACATTGAGACTGAGGTTCACATCACAGACACTGAGTGAATTCTGGCTGAGTGTAGAGAGGCAGTATCCACTCTTAGGGCAGAAGGCTATGGGCATTCTTCTTCCTTTTGCAACATCATATCTCTGTGAGACTGGCTTTTCTGCTGTTGCTGCACTGAAGACCAAGTACAGGTCCCAGCTAAACATTGAGCAGGAGCTGAGAGTGGCAGTATCATGCTTCAAACCCCGTTTCGAAAAGCTGTGCACTGCAAAGCGTGCTCATTGTAGCCATTAATCCTCACTTCCTCATTTTGATAAAAAAATTAGCACGAATTGTTTTACTCATTTTTGTTTTGTATGTTAATGTTATTATATTTATAATAAAATATAAATATATTTATATATTTTATATATTGTGCAAAAAATGTTTATAGTTTAAATAAAGATTTACATTTTTTTTGAATCTCAGTCAAATGTATGCACTTTAAATCTTTTCTGTTACAGACTAAAAAACAATGTTAATAAAGTTAATAATAATGTTAATAAAGTTAATAATAATATAATATAATAATAAAGTTATTCTTTGATATAAGTTCATCTGTATTTCTTTCTTTTTTGTGTGTGTGTGTGTGTGCGGGGGGGGGGGCGCGAAATGTTTTCTTCTTCCTAGGGGGGGCGTAACAGAAAATAATTGAGCACACTGGATAAACACTGGATTAAACTAACTAGAGAAATTCTATGTGTAGTGATGAAGAACTATGTGTGACCTTTCAGCTACGGCTGAAGCCAAACATTGCCTATTGGAAGAAGGCATTCGTCCATTCAGGTCAATGCCAATTTAATATTAGATGAATAATTTTACCAACAAGCATGTTGGACTTCGCATATTATATCCCGGTACACCCTGAAAGCGATGTTAAATTCTGCCATGGTAAGGCTTTTAGAAAGTCTGGGGTCACTATCTTGACTGGTAAGCATGACTGATATGTCCCCGCAGTCTACGGTGCATTTATCGCTAGGCTCTGAGCATAATAAAATTTTTATTAAATTAATGTCATTACCTGGCAGAATCTGAGCTCGCAGATGTGGAGATATGGCTGCTGCTGGAGGGAAGAAGGGCACTCCGACTGGAGCAGCGGGAATGGCAGTTCCCAGCGTTCTTCGCGGTGCTATGACGAGGGTAGAGGGCACAGGAGTGACGTCCTCGATGGCTGCCGAGGAAGCTCCGATTCCTGGCTCGTTGGGAAAGAGGGGCGGAGGCCAATGCTTCCGTTTAGATGAGGCTTTTCTGGGGTCCGGAGGTGTGGAAGCGGGGATTCCCGTGGTAGGGGCAGTCACGATGTAAGGAACATTGATAATTAAAAGTGAAGAAGCTTTTCATGGCTGGCCCCTAATGGAGCTTGAAATTATGGCTGAAGAGGGCTTTGAGTTGGCTTGGTTATCGGCTAATGAGCGATGGATGCACGGACTCGATGGGCTTCTGGTTGCCAGACGATAGCTTGTACGGGCTGATGTGGAGTTCCCGCCATGATTGTTCCCTGCTGCGCCGTCGGGTTGCAGCTGTGAGTCCGAGGCGCAGTCTTCCAGCATCCACAGATCCTCGTCTTGATCTGTGATAGACATGGCCGTCTTTGACAAGGCAATGAACAGGCTCAGTATAAGACTTGCTCTCATTACAGTATGTAACGTAGCTGTGCGCTTGGTTTTATACTGGCAATGTGCAGTGGGTGTGCAGGCAGAGGAACCATGGTAGGGTGAGGCGGTTAAATACACCGCCTTGTTATGTGAATGGACTGTGATAGGTGAATCGTCACTACTCAGCCGAGCTGTCAGCTGATTCACCCATAGCTGGGTTTCACTCTCGGGACCTGCCTGAACTAACGCTACGCTCAATTTATGGTCCTTAGCAAGTAGCCTATAAATTTTGTTTTGTTTCTGTCAAAAACCATTAATTTCAACTGTTCGTCCTTGATACTAAGTGCTCTATTTAGCCTATATCACTCACTCGTTTTTGAACAATAATTTTAAATGTTATATGTATTAATGGTTATGATCTAGCTCATCAGATTTGATGGTGAATGTGCACATGGATGGACAACACTTAGTTTTAGTTACTTTCAGGCCTATACCAGAGACTGTGGCTGTGTTTGGAATGGCTCACTCATTCACTCCCTCCCTATATGCTACTTAGAGAAATCTACATATAGCACTAGATAGAGATTCACTAGTGAAAGGAGGAGACGATTTCGGACAGTACTGTTTCAGGTTACTTAGCAACGCTATTGTGGTGCATTGTGGGGGATATTGAGTGACCTACTTGGGGTGTCAAATTTGACATTTTGAATTTGGAAACCCTACAAAATGGCCGATACCCTAAATAGTGCACTATTTAGTGAATGGGGAGCGATTCCGGACACTGCCTGTGACTCTTTTCCTATAGCATAACGTTAGCCTACTCTGAATCAATTTCTGGCTTGCTGGCTAAGGTAGCTCTCACCTCTATCTGCCGTGGGAATTGATGTGCTGTCTCCATTCTTTCACAAAATATTTGGCCATTGTTGGTTTCTCACCTTTTTCTAACTCTCCGTTTGTGTACGCCCGACTTCAACATTTTGGCTAACCAACGGGAAATTATTCTATCGGCGCCACCCGCGTAAACAAATTTGATGTAGCCTACGTATTTAAATCAGTTTACATGTGAGTTAGTGAACATATGCTGATTGGCTTTGTGTTGACCAAACCATTTTCACAATATGGTTTGGTCAACACTGTTAGATAGGAACTACATGTGATGAAATTAATATAGACCTAAATGTTGTTGTGGCCCTACATGGAGTCGATTACAACATTTCGCAGCATGATAATTTAATCTAAAAATGGTCACAGAATTGAACATGCCATCTGTACTTGATTTTACTTGATTCGGAAATGATGAATATCCGGCGCTTTCTAAAACGTCCACCCTCAGGTGACACTGCCACTGGCACAAACAATGTTACAACCGTAAGTCAAGAGCCACCTGTGCCCGGACCCAGCCAACAGTCGACCAACTGCGGATACGGAGATGCCACACGACCCATGCCCATGCCTAGCCACATAACCCCCCCCTTGTACAGGAGTAGCAGGCCCAGTCACCCCAGAGCGACTGTCGGCGCTTGCAGCAGGTGATCTTGGTGAAAAACACTCCGGTCCCAAGCAGCCTGTTTTAACAGAATTTCCTACCAAAGTTTTTGGAGACAGGATGCGAGCCTTTTCCACTGTGAAGGAATTTTCTGTTTTACAATGTGTGTGTATTAACATAGAGACAAGCATTTAATATAGTAGATCAATTATATTGAGTTAAGTAATTAAACAATGTATTCTCTGTGAACACTGAGTAGGCTTTAAGCAGGCCTGCTGTGTTTTCACTCCCTCTGTGCCTCTCCTTCACAATCTGCAGAGACAGGCAGTCTGTGAGATGGATGTTTTCGTTACTTGGTTTGAAGGTTAGAGGTTATCGAAAGACTAAACACCAAGAAATGGATACCCTTGTCTCTGTATGTTTAGAAACCGCCCCTTGTGGCAAATCAGTAAAGCAATAATAGATTGTGTATAAATGTCCTCTGTATTCTGTTTTCAAGTTAGAGAGATTCTGGTAAGACTCTCTCTCATTCTGAGTTTATCTCCAAGTAAACTGAAATTATTTTTCTTATTCTATTACATGGTTTTGTTGTGGTTCTGTTTGGACAGACTATGCTCACTGTGGGTTGAAAGGGAAAAATCCACGACACCACTTATTACTATAAGTATCACTGGACGGAGTACTCAGTTGAGAAAGACACAGTCTTCTGTTTCGCCTGCCGCCATTTCCAGAGTGAGAGAGGGTTGGAGGATTCATTTTGGAAAGGTGAGTGACTGGAAAAAAACTGCACTAAACTGGCCAAACATGCAACCTCCCAAGCCCATCTGAACTGCATGGTTAAATTGGAAAACTTTAAACAGAATACGTCTTCAGGCTCTATTGCAATGAAATTATCGGAGAGCCATAAAGCTGTTGTTGACAAAAACAGATCTTATCTGTGCAAGGTAGTTAATATCGTGAGACTGCTGTCTAATCTCGGATTGCCTTTCCGTGGGCACAGGGAGGGAAAGCAGGAGGACTCCCGAGGTAACTTTCATAAATAATTTTCTAATTATGACTTAGAATTAAAAAATATGCAGTCGAATTACTTCAATGTTACCAGCCCAGATTTTCAGAACAAACTAATAGGCATATGCGCAAAATTAGTTGGTGGTGAATTTGTTGTGGTGAAATTGCAGAGAAAGTTCAGGACACTGGTTTTTTTACAGTAATAATAGCTGATGAGGCCCGGTCGTCCAATTATCAGTTTGCTTGAGGTATGCAGACAAACTGGAGATTAAAGAACAGTTTCTGTGTTTCATTGATCGTTCAGCTTCCCGTGATGCTGCTGGGATTGTAGGAGCAATAAACAAGGGACTGGAAACCTGTGGACTTAAAAATATACCAATCGTTGCCCAGAGTTATGATGGGGCCTCAGTAATGTCTGGACACGTTTCGGGGGTGCAGCAGCGCATCAAGGAAGACCATCCTTACGCAGTGTACATACAGTACATGGCTGCATGCCATACAAACTTAATTTGGTGCTTGTTGAATGCTGTAGAGCTAACCGTAGTGTTAAACATTCTTGATGTACTTGACAAGCTGTACTCGATATTTGCAGAGCTGTCCAACCACCATAGGTTTATTGAAATGCAGAAAGTGCTGAATATGAAACAAACTGAGATAGTACAGCCTAGTGAGACGAGATGGGCATGCGATGTGGCGATGTGTGGATTCTGTTAAAACACAAAATGTTGTGGCACACAAAATGTAACTTTACAGACAGAGTCTGACACAAAGACATTCCTGATCTCTGAACTGGACAGGCGATTCACAGGAGAGGCAACAGAACTCGCACAGGCGTGTGCCGCAGTGTTTAGATGTGATAAAGATGGAGTTGAACCTCTCTTACAGAAGTACGCTGGGCCACTGCAGATTCATCCACTCTTGGAGCAGAGATAGACCTTGTCAAGGCCTCTGCTACTGTCACACCCGTTTCACTTAAACATATTCAAAATGCGGTGAAGAAGAATAGCTATCCAAATCTGTACAAGTTGCTATAGTTGGCATTGACTCTGCCGATTGGGTCTGCCACATCAGAGAGCTTCTTTTCAGCTATGAGAAGAATTCGGAATTGGTTGCGGTCAAATCAAGGTTTTCATCACTTGCAGTGTTTCACATTGAAGGGGACATTACAGCAAAGCTGTCAACTGAGAGGATTGTAGATATCTACGCAGGTCGAAAGAAAAGACGTTTACTTCTAAAATAGGTAGGACACTGGTTATTTATTTTCATATACGTATATTGTAAAAACGGACAATTCTCTCTCTCTGCGTGTGTTAGCTTATCACTTATTTTTTTGATTATTCCGTAGTTTAGGGGATATGAAGTAACCATGTTGCAGTTTGTTTGCCATTCTGCCAATAGATACCTGACTATCTGTGCGCAGTGCAGTTCTAGCAAAATACCACCATGTAGGCTATGTGCGGTATAGAACAACAATGTGGTATAGATTCGAAGGTGGTACTTTTTCAGGATGTATGTTCTGCTGTGTTGTATGGACTTATGGTATACTTGACTGATATTGTTTTCTACTACCATGCGGAACATGCTGCGCTATTGTTAGCCAGTGTATTTACGAATTGCACTTTTTTTATACCTCCGAGCCAGCGACAGCTGTGGCCGGAGGGATTATGTTTTCGGGTTGTCCGTCCATCCGTCTGTCCGTCCGTCCCATTCTCGTGAACGCCATATCTCAGGAACGCCTTGAGGGAATTTCTTCACATTTGGCGTAAACATCCACCTGGACTAAAGGATGAACTGATTAGACTTTGGTCTGGCTGACATCTCTGAGTGGATGGCTACCCATCATCTGAAGCTCAACCTTCACAAGACAGAGCTCCTCTTCATGCCATAAAAGACTTCCCCACTACATGACCTCTCCATCACCGTTGACGGGACCACGGTGGCTGCTTCCCGCACCTGGGAGTGGTCCTGGACGACCAGTTGGACTTCAAAGAGAACATCAGGGCAACGGCATGGTCCTGCAGGTTCCTCCTGTACAACATCAGGAGGATTCGACCGTACCTGACCACCTACTCCTCCCAGCTTCTTGTCCAAACCATGGTCGCCTCACCCCTGGACTACTGCAACTCCCTGCTCGCAAGTCTCAACTGATCCAGATGCAGCTGCCTGGCTTGTGTTCAACCTCCCGAAATTTTTGCATGTCACCCCCCTGCTCCGGTCACTCCACTGCCAGTTGCAGCCAGGATCAGGTTCAAAGTTCTGATCCTGGCCTACACTGCAGCCAATAAGACAGGCCCCACCTACCTGCAGGACTTAATCCAGCACTATGTTCCTGCTCGACCACTTCGCTCTTCTACAGCAGGGCGACTCGCACTTCCCCCCCTCCGTGTCAACGGCTCTCGCTCATCCCGACTGCGGAGCTTTTCCACCCTAGCTCCTCAGTGGTGGAGCAAACTCCCCATTCCCCTACGTTCTACTCCAACACTGCCTGTGTTCCATTGTGGCCTGAAGACACACCTCTTCAGACTCTACCTTGACTGATATACTAATCTAGGACCTTTTCTCATGGTACTTGTTCCCTGTGTTTTCTTGTAAGTACTATTATAAACTATAACAGTTAGACAATAGAATTATAGTATAGCTGATTTACCCACAGCTTACTGTGAACTACATTCAATGTTCATTACTTGGGATAGCTGCTACATTATGTGAAGGATGTGCTTTGTCTTATGTGTTCTGTAGTTACTTCGATGACCTTTCTGTATGCACTTATTGCATGTCATTTTGGATTAAAGCATCTGCTAAATGACTGTAATCAGAGCCATATAGAAACAGAGTTGCGACACTCCCATAGACTTCTGTTGTAATCGAAGAATGCGGAAGTAACGCGTGTCGTGGGGCGACCAATAGTTCAAAACACTGTATAGTTCCAGCATTGAAACCCATTAATTTTCAGTGTTTCCGAGGCACGCTCGCTGGTAAGTTGATGAAATGACTGCATTTTTTGACATTTTAACGCATTAGCGGACCTCTCATCAATTTAGTAAATAGTGGTATTTTATGTAGTCAGCTTTAGTTAATGTTTATTGTAAGATAATAGCTTGTTAGATTCCAAATGCAGTTAGCTAACATAAGCAACTTTTCGCTAGCTACCATAACCTGATGTCAGTTGGCCTACATTTACCTCAAACTACTTGCAGTTATTGGTGTTCATTGGCATACAAAGTTTATCTTCGGTTATTAGATTTATTGTTAAAGTTAGCAATTAGTTTCGACCGTATTAGTACATCTGATTACAATGAATGGTAGCTAGCTCAACTAGATAAAGGAAAAATTCTGTTGCTCACTGAGATATCCTTCTGATCTTTTGAGACTAACTGGAGCTTCTCATTTTTGACTAATATCATGATCACTAGTGTCTGGATTATTGCTCCTAAAGGCCCCTTAGGAGCGATAGTGAGATGAGGTTGGAGACTTCTATGAGACCTCTATAGGACAAATTAAGTTGAATTGAGATGATCATTTCAGCAGTATTCGAGAAGTATGATCAACAGAGGAGGTCCCATCATTGTATACCCCTGATCTCATTCATGCCTCGGTTATTTTAAAGGAGCAATAAAGAGAATAACCTGAGATCTCCTCCTTGTCTGATTTATTTCTGTTAAGATTACTACAGAAGCTATACATGAGAAGATTGCACAAGCTTGATTTGAGAATTATGAGAAATAATTGAGAATTTAATTTGTTAGCATTCATTTGCAGTAGCGATTAGCGATTAGTATAAAAACAAGAATACAGACTGATACAGTTCAACAAATTTATTCAACAGTGTTGCATTAACAAAGCATCTATTAATTCCCAATACAGATTGGGCTACATCAATTGTATCTTATTTTCAGGTACTCAAAACACAAACGAGTCCATCCTGGTTCTTCTGGGGCTAAATAATAGTCTTTCAGATGCAACTGAGGCAGGAAGAGGTGTGTTTAACTTGATGGACACCTTGCATATGGAGGAGAAGGTCTTCAGCAGATCAGTGTGGACAGCAGAGCAGGCCAAATGTCCCTGAAGTTCTTTGGCACTTTGTGCATTAGACTTGGATGAGAAAAAGTCACCATCATCAGAAGAGCTGGTATGAACATCCCTGAGGGGCTGCAAGGGCTCCATTTTCACATTGATGTAGTCCAGTCCTGAAAAACAATGCATGTCCCATACACATGCAGAAATTTAACACAATTAGTCAATGACCAAGGTACATATTTTTCAGTCAATAAGAGGAATGGAGTGGGGCTTATATGACAATAGAACAATTAAAAATACATACATTTATTGATGACATACACCCCCCTCTTACAGCTACAGGACATAACTTCTGCATGCTTTGCTTACACATTTCAAATGAATTAAATGGATTAGATTAGATTACAGGCATTTAGCAGACGCTCTTATCCAGAGCGACTTACACTTTTTTTTTTTAAAGCATTTTTTTTTTTTTTTTGGCCCTTCATTGAAAAATGAAACTTAGAAACGCCTCATGATCGAGACCACCATATAAAGGCATTTTATTCTGTAGTTAATGTTTTTATTTACATTTGAAATCATAATAATTAGATTCAAGAGATGTTCAAAATAGTCAGGTAAAGTCATCGGCAATCAGACCTGGAACCCGGAGGCCAGACCATGAACTTTGTCATTAGGGAAGCATTTTTACCATTCCCCAGAACCAAACCTATCCTCAGATGTACTACTCTGAAGATGGGTTTGGGGAATTGTAAAAATGTTCATAGTCTGACCTTCTGGGTGTCAGGACTAATTGCCCCTGAAAAAAGTGAAATACCCTTATACTGTGGTCTACTATGATAAGACAGTTGTTCTAAGCTCATTAGGTATTTAAGTTATATTCTTCAAGAAGTAGTGGGTATTTATCATTCATTGAAGGGTAACTTGCAGGTTAAATTTCTTAACGGATTTACAATTTTGGGCTCATGGAGAAGGTGATTTGAAAAAAATGTCTTTTTTATTATTATTATTTTTTAGAGGCCACAAGGGCAGAAATACAGAGAAAAATTGGCATTATAAGCCACGCCCCCTAAAAACGTTCCTTTTTTACATATCGCCCAGTGACGTCACAGCAGGTATATAGGGGGTGCGTCCCAATATTCTTCACTCCCCACCTCCCCACCTCCACTCCCCGACAACGGGTGCATCCCAATAGACGAAAAATGCCACCTTTCCTCCTCCACTACCACTCCTCTACTCCATGCCCCGGAAACTGATCCTTCGTTCCTCCCTCCCTGCACTGTCCAAATAGTGTAGAAGACCAGCGAAGCGGCTTCAAAATCGGCTTTTCCTCCCCTCCGGCGAAGCATTCGGGGGCTGCGTCCGAATATTCTTCACTCCCCACCTCCCTTCCTCCACTCCGCGACTACCACTCCTCTCCTACCCGGAAATATGCAAAACTGCCTGAACGTTTAGAGTAGCTACAAGTATTTGCATGTACAGTATCCAATGTACATGACATTGCGGATTGCGTCGAGACATTAATTAATATGTAAGCATTAATACGTAATTAAGATGTAATCAGCGAGATTAGATTAAAACACAAAGATCCGTTTCCGGGCACGAAGTAGAGGAGTGGTAGTGGAGGAGGAAAGGTGGCATTTTTCGACTATCGGGACGCACCCAGTCTTTGCCTGACCTTGCCACAGTGCAGTGACTGAGTTAATAGTTAATTTCTTTACTTATTTTATTTTCTTAGTTATTTATTTTATGTATTTATTGGATTATAATTATTTATTCTTACTAAAGATCAAAAAAGTTTGCTTTAATTAAATAATCTGGCAAATGAACAACACGGGAATGGGCATCACTTGCGTGCACAACTAGAATGGCCTGAGTAAAACTGTAACGTTAGGCTACTCCTCCCTTGTCCTCCACCTCACCTCGGCCAATAAAGTTCAGCAATGGATAGAAAACAGCAGAAGCTTTGAGCTATCCCGTCATCGTCATGGTCCATAGTTTGTAACGAGCCACACAATGCATTAACCTTGGTTGGTAGTTAGTATTTAGTTAGTCAGGTCAGTCGGTCAGTTTCTTAGTCATTTAGTTCGTTTCCGTTTTAGTTGTTTTACAGTGATTTAGGATGGTGAACTTTTGTGTTTATAGCCTGACAGGGCAGAGTTCACGTTTTTCCCCTCATTTTCGTACGCGGGTGTGATTTGTGCAGGTGAGGATCGGGACTTCACTGCGGTATCTGTGTCCAAAAACGCGGTCGTGTGCGGTGCACGTTTTAGGGAGGAGGATTATGTCCCCGGAGAGATGATGGAGTTCAGGATGGGATTTCAAAAACAGCACCGCGTAAGACTGATATGCCTACCTGGTGCTGTCCTATCCATGCACTCTCCTTCTGTTCCATCGACATTAGCAGCCTCTGCCACTGGCCCTGGCGGAAATACTTCCCACAGAGCCAGCACAGATTCAACTAGAGACTGAAATGTGAAATATTTATGGTAGCTAAGTGATTGCTACTAGCTATCAATTAATGAAATAACATTGCTTGCTGTGAGGCTAGGTAGCTAGTTAGCTAAACCGACTGATCGAACTGGCATCATACCTAGCTACTGTTAGCATCAAGCAATATTTCCCCATACGTTTGGGGGTAATATGCGGCGGCATGACGTGTTGTATACATCTTATTAGGCAGCTCGGGTAACGTAACGTTAATTTAAATGGCGATCGTGGACCGGGGAGGGGGAGATAAAACGTGTTACTTTATCATTTATAAAATGTGTCATATGGCACGTCTATGTTTTTCATTATACGTGTCTAAATTGTGTCTAAGTGTAGACCGGATTTCGCTTGTCAAAGCAATGACTTCTAGTTAAATAGATCCATTATCAACACATTGTTTCTCTTTGAACTTACAAATTAAATCAAATTTAATCATCAATCATTAAATAAAATGTGTCATACGGCACGTCTATGTTGTAGACGCCTTTTAGCCGGACTAAAAAAGAGCTAAAAGAGATCTTAGATGCTTAGAATGATCTGATTTAGCGGCTGATCTAATACACGACTAGTGCTCAGTGCGAGTATTGAGCTATTTTAACAATAGCTACATGATCATGAACTGTGTATTCTGCACATTTCATAGGCTATAATGGTCACAATTGCAGCTCAGCCGATCTTGACCGAAACAATTGATGAACTTAGAAAAATATTGTTAAATGTCAAACGATGTCTTCTAACTCAACCATAAATCACGATTAAAAAGTGATCTAAACAACATACACAGGTGACCAACACAGCCGATGTTGCCCGGCATTATTAGGGACGACGAATGGATGCGATTTTGCTCAATGGGATTGGACAGTCTCTACTGGGTTAGTTTGCCCGCTGTGACGTTAGATAGCTAACGCAAGCATTGGAAAGCGGATTTTCCAGCTCATCTGTCTCAACGATGCCGACATTACGATCCATTTTGCTCCTAATGTTGTTTAGCTACTTTACCATTCACTGTAACGCCCGCTCTGTTCTCACTGCCTGATGTGACGTCACTGTTCGATTTGCCAGATTTGAGGTGCGCGTGGCCAATTTCATTACTAAAACAAGCATAGATAGACTTCTAAGTGTATTAAAAAATTTTTTTTTAAATCCCATTGCTCCATCATTTTCCACATATTAATTCACTGTTGATGTTAACCTAAAAGTTGCCCTTTAAAGTGTAAACGAAGCATGCTCAAGTTATATAGGCTAACTACTGCAGCTTTAATGTGAAGTTGAATTAATTAGTTGTTGTCACTGCACAGTTCAATGAACACCCCTATACAGTTATTTAAAAATAAAGAATCTGTTCAGAAGAAGCAAGCTTTGCCTTACCATTTTTGAAGACAGTTTAATCTTTGGTCCAGGACGTCTTGAATTTTGGCATCAAGATGACTGCTACTAGTTCTGGGTCTCCAAGGAGCTGATGCGGTTCTTCAAACCCTCTTGAATGGCATCGACCAGTGACTTGGAAAACCTTTTGAACTTTGGAGACCGCAAGCTAGCTAGCTATCTAACGTGCATGATTCCAATTCGGAACAGCAAATCGGCTAAAGCTCACGCCGTTTGACTAATTGGGTGTCAGCTGAAATGAACGTGAACTTTTTAGCCGATTTGAAATCACGCACTCTCTGGGTTAGCTAACGTTTACAGGGAAACTTTGCTAGCAATAACGTTAACTTACCTTGCCATGTTTTGTCAAATTTGAAGGCGTTTTTGAATTCCGAAATGTCATTCTTCCGCAGCAGACATTTCAGGCAATAAGAATGTCCTCTTACTCCAATATAATCTAATATATCCCTTTTATATGGCCATGGGTAACGTTAAACAGGCGATAAACCACCGACAGTTGAATTACCGAACGGGACTGGTGCATCTGGCGCCCTTTTCTTTTAAAAATAATTATTTTCTTCTTTGTTTTTTATTGGCGGTTTACAAATCAGCTTTTGGTGCATTACCGCCACCCACTAGGCAGGAGTGTGGTCTTTTGGAAGGAGGAGTGTGGAAGATTTTATCTTCTTTCCCACAAAATGTACTAGCTACTATTAATATTTTAAGAGAAATAATAAATATTATATATACATGTATATACATAATGCACATAAAACATAATAATAATAAATAAATAAGTAAAACTAAATTAATTTAGAGCTAGTACTAAATTTATGTTGTTGTGCAATTATAATATTGATAAAATGCCAGTTAAATTGTTGAATTTTGACAAACAGATTATTCTCGCTTGGTCTTTGGCTTACAATTTGGCGCACAATTTCTTACCCCACAAATACTTCATTTGAAATAATATGGATATTTTGTACAAAATTAAGTAATTGTTTATTAAGACGTGGTATGATGAGAATATTATTTTTGTATGTCAATTATTGGATAACAAAGGTTAAATATCTTTACATGTTACTCAAAAAGTATTTGCAACAGTATTTGATACTATTCCTTCTGGTGCGCTTGTGCTTTTAAGAAGTGTCACAAGTGACAACTTATGTCTCTTTTTGATAGCCTGTTGGTAGGAAAAATCTTTCTCCTCTTTACATTATAATAATAACATACAAATCAGAGCCCTGTTTAAAAAAGATTTGGTTTCAATGACTTCTGTTACCTGTTAATGGAACTCAAAGTGCTGGAATACAAAACCAAAATAACTAAAAAATGTGTCACTGTCCAATGAATTATGGTGCTCACTGTATGTATATGGTTCATATAGTCAGATAGGTCCAATATTACAAGGTGGAAATGCCACTGATATTTGTATG
Source organism: Synaphobranchus kaupii (assembly GCA_029718625.1). NCBI lineage: Eukaryota > Metazoa > Chordata > Actinopteri > Anguilliformes > Synaphobranchidae > Synaphobranchus > Synaphobranchus kaupii. The sequence continues at coordinate 4,959,504 of CM056386.1, read as the reverse complement.
TGATAAAGTGAGACATGTTTAAGGTAGATAATATAATTGTTTGTGTCATTTTGAGACTCGTTGTGATCTTGTACTACTCTCACTTTCTATTAGCTGAGACTCTAGAAAATAGACATGTGAGAGAGTTTAGAGAACCCATACAGTGATCACTGTGAGACAGATCCATGTCTATTTCTCAGGAGTGACAATTGAGATGCATGAGAAAATGCACAAAATCTCACTTTAGCGTTGACTAGTGCTCTTTTTTGTCTAGGAGATTGACAGAGGTTATAAACGAGATCTCATCTTGGATTTTGCTTTCCTATGGGCATGGCTAGTTTGTATCTAGCAAGGTTGTTCCTTGGTTAATTCAGTCATTACACACATCGTTTGTTAGGCAGTGTATCAATGACAGGTGACAAGATCAGTAACACAACCACTATAATGACGTGTGTGTGTCCAGTCTGAGTTTTGTGAGCGGCAGTCATGACAGCAAGGCCCGGATCTAGCACTACCAACAACAGGAGTGGAAGACCATGGGTGGGGGAACAGACTGGACCTTTACCCTCTCCCTGGACATATTATATAATAAAATGGTTTGTTGAATGCAATTGGTTGCCTTGTATATTCTGTACTATTGATCAAACTTCTTTCTTGGCTTAAATAGAGCAGTTGCTGGCATGATTGATATTTAGATTAGATTAGATTCAACTTTATTGTCATTGCACAGAGTACAATTACTGAGACAAGAAAATTGTCAGGTTTGGGTTTGAAGTTTAGAGAACCAAAATGTGACAGATGAGGATTCAGAAAGCGTGTCTAAAAATAGACACACCACAGAAGCGGAAATAAACCGCACCAAGGAAAACAGAAAAGTGGGAGCAAAACTTCCCTAGCACAAGGCTAACATAAAACAACGTCAAACGGAGGTGGATCTCGAAAAAACAGCGAGAAACAATAAAAGAAAGAACCTCACACACTATTTAATATGCGTAGATAAGAGGTAGAGAAAACATAAAAGGAACGAACAGAATAGCAAGCCTGTATCTACAGGATAAAGAGCTGAAAAGAAGATAAGCAGGCTGCAGGCAAAACAATAGAGAAAGCTATATATAGCCGACAGGAAACCAAACACAGGTGTCGGAGATAATGACCAGGCGAGATCCAAACACCGGGATGGAGGCAGAAAAAATCCGATAGAGCATCAGACGACGCCAAATCGGAAAACAATCGCAGAAACGACAGAGGCAGCCACTACCCATGACAGAAATGCAGTTTAGCATCTAACCAGAAGTGCAAAAGAAGCAGTAAAGTGCAGTGTAATTTACATATGTGTAATATAAATAGAATAAACAGTAAGGGTAAGTATGAATGTGCTAAGATATATACAGTATGAACAGTATTAACAGAATGAACAGTATGAACACAGTGGTATGAATACACTAAGATAATATAGTGTGAACGCTAGTATGGACAGTATGAAATGTAAACGGTAGGAAATGCAGAGTAACAGCTCGAGGTATGATAAGAATATGATGTACACACTATAGATCAGATATAAACACTATAGACAGTAGCATATTCTACTGTCTATACTGTTTATATCTGATCTATAATGTACATCATATTCTTATCATACCTCGAGCTGTTACTCTGCATTTCCATATTCACTTTGTGTGCATGTTTATGTGAATGTTTTAAGATAAGATAACATTAGGATGTGAGTAATTATGACCATAGAAGCACGAGAAAAATATTAATGCATACTGTAAATGAATACATTTACAGTATGTATGCATTAATATTTTTCGTAACTGTTCACTACGTTATGGGAACAGTCTCCCTTCCCTCCAAAATTAAACACAGAAAAAGTTCTTAGTTATTAGCTAGCTAATGCTGTCTGTCCGCCACTCCCCAGAAATGCTATTATATATATTGAATATAAGTGTCGTCAATGTAGTAAATTGTAATGTGGGCTGATGAATAAAAGAACGCCAGAGTGTTTAACAAGTGCCGTTTACTTCAACAGGCTAACGTTAAATGTAAAGTAAAACAATAGTCCTCAGTAGCTGGCATAGTAGCATAGCTAGTATCGTAGCCATCTCTTGCTAGCTCTGCTTTGATATAAAGTAAGTAATACAATATAAATAAATGTAAATAATAATAATAATAAAGTAGCAGACATATAAATTATAGAACACAACAGCAATCAATGCACATTATGCGTTAATATTTACCGAAATTTGCTGTAAATATATTCACTGCTGCTGTCTGTCCTGCTGAAAACCATTCAAACAGGTTGACAGCGCAGATTGGTTTGGAACTATTGAGAGCTACATGAACCACGTGATCGCATGGCGGCGAGATAAAAGAGTGTCGTAACTCTTTTTCTGTATGGCTCTGACTGTAATGTAATGTCATGTAATGGTGGTCAAAGGTCAAGGTCACTGTGACCTCACAAAACGTGAGGACGTTTTTGGCCATAACTCAAGAATTCTTACGCTAATTATGGCAACATTTCACACAAATGTCTACTTGGACTCAAGGATGAACTGATTAGATTTTGGTGGTCAAAGGTCAAGGTCACTGTGACCTCAGAAAAGACGTTTCTGGCCATAACTCAATAATTCCTACGCTAATTATGCCAAAATTTCACACAAATGTCTAATAGGATAAAATGATGAAGTCATGACATTTTATATCCAAAAGTTCAAAGGTCAACTTCACTGTGACATCATAATGTTTTGTTTACCACTGTAGCTGAGAAAACAATCTAATAATCAAATTAATTATATATGTTCAATATTTTTTGCATGGTTCTCAGCTGCTTGATCTCAACTTATGTCTCAGTGATCAGCGGCCAAATGTATGTCTTTTAACTAGAGATGTCCCGATACCACTTTTTCACTTCCAACACCGATATCGCAGCTTTGGCTATCTGCCGATACCAATATATCACTCAGATACTTTGTTTTACTCTTGAACAAATAATAATAATAATAATAATAAAATATATGGAAGCACTTTGCTCATGATGGCTAATTAGCCACCTAAAAACATCTCAAATGGAGAACAAACAAATACTTCCCCAGTATATAGTCCACGACAACAGTTGGTTATGGAAGACTGCCACCCTTTATTCAAACACTACAAAAAAAAACAGGTACTGCAGTACTTAAAGCGACCAACAAGTTTAAAGTTAAAATTATTTAAACAGCAGGATTCAGCATTGTAAAAAAACAAATACAAAACTATAACTTAGTTTCATCATTTTCCTGTTTCCAAAACCCAAATCAAACAAGGAAAGGTGTACGCTGTGGATACAATTATGTGGGCGACCTCATTCACAATTGAACCCCTCGAAGATGACGTAGTACATCTAACATTATGTTCACTCCACTGCAAAAAGCTGACGTTAGTTAACATCAACGTTACGCTTATTTTGGTGTTAATAGCTACCATAACTGAAAAAAGAAACTAGCTACACAATGGTAGCCAATTGAGTTAAAATATATCAAAATCCAAATCTATTTCACCGGTTTCCGTGGTCTAACAATGCAACGTTAATCGCATCCTTAGCGTTGGCTATCAGTAACGGATGTCAGCTGTTATAGCTACTGTGTAAGTTAGCTCTATCTAAAAAGGGACACAATAAATTAAACTTTAAAAGAAGGAAAGAAAATCACTGTTCTCTAACAAATATGTTATTCCCGCAAATTGTTATTGTGAAGCCAAGTCCCAAGTAACGTTACCCAAAACACCTGTTGCTGCTATCTGTGCAACTACTGCTGCTGATAGTGGAGCTGCAGTTACATGCTGACCACCTCCAACTAAAATGTCAGTAAGCTAAAAATATGAATAATGCAATAATGTAATAGCCACTAAATAGACAAAGTATTGGAACATTTAATAGTTTGTGAAATAATATCAAACTCTAGCTTGAGCCATTTAATTTGAAACAGTAAATTTAATCTCACCTCAAATGTAAATTGACAGAATTTTTATTTAATACAAAGGAATGTCCACTTCCGTAGCGTGAAATCAATACTGTGCTGTTGTAACTAGGCATTTTAAAGCCAAAGCGAGCACATCTACTCCCCTTGAGGGGGAGTGTAAGGTTCGGAGAACCAAACGCGACCGATAAGGATTTCTAAAAGCATATCTAGAGAAAGATGCGCCACAAAACACGAAATAATCCACACCAGGACTGGGATAACACAGGATAGGGAGCAAAACATCCCTAGCACAAGGCAAAACAAAACAGCCTCCAAAAACTGAGGCGATCTCGATAAACAGCGAGAATAACTAACATAAGAACCTCACGCACTAAAATAATAAGGCGTAACAACAGGTAATGAAACAAAACAAAACTCGAAAAAACGAGTGAAGGAAAAGAATAGAAAAAACCTGTTAGCCAAAGCTCTTGTGGCAAAAGAGCTGAACACAACTGGCAACCGGTAAAAAAAAATAAAGGATAAAGAAAGATTGGAAAGTAAAGAGAAAACCAATCTAATCCTAAATCTTTCCTATTAGTACGAACCAGAAATGCAGCGACCGAAATTCCTATACCTTACCGACTTCGTATGTCAACATAGCAAAGACAATCTCGAAGTGCGGAAATCCTGAGGTATTTATAGACCAAATTTTAGTGTTTGTAGATCTATTTTTAAAACGTTAACGTTCACTAACGTCGAATAACATTAACGTTACCAGACTCCATCTCGTAAACAAACCAATGATAATAATGTCTTCATGAATGAGATGGTTTGCTATTTGATGCCAAGCCAGCTAGTCCCTCTGCTGATGTTACGTTAGGTTTCCACTGTCACTGTGGAATTTAGCAAGGAATTTATCTAGCAAATGAGACAGCACGCTGTGATGGAAATAATGCTGCCTAGCATCATACAATTTACACTGAATCATTTCAGCTAGCATTTATTTATTTCCTTTATTTCAACAGGGAGACACACTGAGACCAAGGGCTCATTCGCAGATGTGCCCTGCATTACATTAAAACATATATAATGAAATACAAAACAAGGACATTTAACAATTACACACATCAACAAATATGCCTAGGTCCAAGATTAGGGACTTAAAGATACCCATAGGAATGAGAAATTCAAGTTTAAGGATGTCTTGATGCCTGTTCCAGGACCAAGGGGCAAAGTATCTAAAAGATGTTTTAACAAATTCAGTGGTTACCTGTGGTGTATTTAAAACTATGCAATTTTGTGATCTGATGGGATAATTGGAAGTTTTAAAGGTAAGTAATGATGTAAGATAAGGAGGTAGCTTCTGTAGGATAGCTTTATAGATAAACAGAAGGGAGTGCTGCTCTCTCCTTGTAGTGAGGGATGACCAACCCACTCTTTGATAAAGAATACAGTGATGTGTGCGGAATTTATCACCTGTGATAAAACGGAGGGCACTGTGATAAATAGAATCAAGAGGTTTTAAAGCACTGGCAGAAGCATGCATGAATAAAGTATCACCATAATCAAGAACTGGTAGCAATGTGGCCTGAACTATCTGCTTCCTTCTCTTGTAAGACAAACATGATTTATTCCTATATAAAAATCCAATTTTGGGTCTGAGTTTTTTTATCAGGAAGTCAACATGAGTTTTGAATGATAGATTTTCATCTATCCATATACCAACGTATTTATAAGCAGGCACACGCTCAATTTTTGAGCCACTAAGAGAGCAGATGCCAAGGTTAGTAGAAAGAGGCTCACGACTGTTTGAAAAAAACATAAACTTTGTCTTGCTTTCATTTAATACTAATTCCAGACTTGTAAGTGAGTTTTGAATAGCATTGAAGTCGGCCTGAAGGTCTGATATGGCTTTGCCCATTGACGAAGCACATGAGTATATGGCTGTGTCATCTGCATACATGTGTATTTTGCTACTTCGAAGGGCGGAGCCAATGCTATTGATATAAATTGTAAAGAGGACAGGCCCCAGGATCGATCCTTGGGGGACTCCTTTAGTGACCTCTAAGAATTGGGATTTAACCCCATCTACGTGAATACATTGGGTTCTGTCTGCTAAGTAGACTTTGAACCAATTACAGGCATTCTGACTTAGCCCAATGGTGGCAAGTCTGTCAAGTAGTAGGGAGTGGTCCACTGTATCAAAGGCCTTAGAAAGATCGATAAAAATGGCTGCACAGTGGAGTTTATCGTCAAGAGCTGAAATTATATCATTTAGCACTAGAGAGGCAGCCGTGACCGTGCTATGACCAGCTCTGAAACCTGATTGGTACTCACTTAAAACATGATTTTTGCTCAGGAAGTCACGTAGTTGAGCATTGACTAATGATTCTAAAATTTTGGCTAAACAGGAGAGCTTGGAAATAGGACGATAGTTATTTGGATCATACGGATCACCACCCTTATAGAGCGGAAGAACATGAGCTGCTTTCCAAATCCTTGGAATATCCCCTGAGAATGTCGTTAGATTAAAAATATGTCTTAGGGGTTCAGCAATAAGGGCAGCAGAGAGACGAAGACGTCCCGGGTCTAGCTGGTCAGGCCCTGTAGATTTCTTACTGTGTATGGATGAAAGTTCACCAAATACATGTTCTATAGTAAATGGCTGGACAGTGAACAAGAGATTGTGGTTAAAAATAGGATTAGAAGTAGGGTCAATGACATGTGCTTGCTCCAGTGCACAGTCTTGTTCATTGTTCTGGTGTATTCTTTCAAACAAATGGCCTGCTGATATAAAGTGATTATTAAAGATATTAGAGATTGCTAGTTTCTCTGTAATAGGCCCAGCAGCACTGTTTAGTTGCCTGGGAAGGGAGGGACCACAGCTATTTGTTTTCAGTTGTTTAACTGTTTTCCAGAACTTAGCTGGGTCATTGCCACTATTAGAGACAGTATTAAAAAAATAATCAGATTGTGCTCTTTTGGTCATGGCAGAGCATTTGTTCCTAAGTTGCCTGAAGACTAGCCAGTTGGCAGTCGTATCTGTTTGTCTGGCTGTTTTCCAGGCTTTGTCCCTTAAAAGAATAAACTCCGCAAGTTCATGAGTAAACCATGCGTTATTCCTTGCTTTAACTCTTAGTTTTTTGAAAGGGGCATGTTTATCAGCAAGACAATTGAATTGGGATAAAAAATAGTCGAGGGCTAGGGCAGGGTCTGGAATATTCAAGATGCCGTCCATATCTGATAGGTATAGGTCATGCAGGAAGCCTTGTTCACAAAAATTCCTAAAATTTCTTTTGTTGATGTAATGGGGCTGAGATTTAGGCAATATTGTGTGTCTGACACAAGCTATAGGACAATGATCACTAATATCATTAGCAAAGACACCACTGGATATATATTTATCCGGAGTGTTTGTAAGTATAATGTCAATCAAGGTAGAATTTTTGGGGTTCTTTAGGTTAAGACGTGTTGGTTTGGAAATTAGTTGTGTCAGGTTGAGCTCAGTACAAATCACCTTTAAATCATCTGATATAGGTGCTACCCAATTTAGATTTAAGTCACCCAGCACAACAATTTCAGAGGAGGCAAAAGGTGTTAGAATGTCTGCAATCTCAAGTATAGCCTCGGGTGGAGCTGATGGGGGACGATAAATCCCTACCACATTAAAGCTAACATTTGGAACTATGGTAATATTAAGGGCTAACAGCTCAAATTGTTTAGGAACAGATGTACAAGCTAAGGGAGTCACAGAAAAGGTATTTGTAACAAATATAGCCACTCCACCACCCTTCTTGGATCAATCACATCGATACAAGGTGTACCCATTTAGATTAAAGTCATCACCCGAAACAGAAGTTTTTAACCAAGTTTCAGTCAGAATCATAATATCAGGGTTTGCGTTCTGCACCCATACTTTTATTGAGTCCATCTTTGATATAAGACTTCTTACATTGAGATGGAACAGACCAATTCCATTACGAGCTTTAAAGTCATTGGGTGTATCCAAAGAGGACAATTCCCCATTATTGGCAGTTAAATTGGCAAAATGATTGATTCTAACATTAATCAAATTATCATTGCAAATGCCTCGACATTGAGGTTTGTTAAAATAACCTTTAGAGAGACGAGGGACAGATAAAATTTCAATATTTCGAACTTGAACAAAGTTCTCTGGTTGGTTAAAACATGGCAGTAGTCCTAACCCAGTTCTTAAATTAGAGTCAAGAGCTAAGGCCGCTATTTGAGGGGTAGTACAAAAACTATTTAAACTACACAACAAATAGGAAATTGAAGATCAATTTTCCAAAAGTTCCTAAAGTTACCATTTTTCCAAAAGGGCAGTTGCCTACTTTCATGGTTGAGAACGGCATGTTTGCTTTGATGGACACAAAGCTTGACGGACATAGCAACAGTTACTACTGTTGTTATCACGTGACACGCTGGGCATATCGGTTCATATTTTTTTCTCCCCTCCAATATCCGATCCAGCGTTCTGGGTGGATATTTCTAGTTTCTGGGTGGTTATTCCTGTGCCCCCCCGCCCCAGCTCAAATGTCAAACTCTGTTTGCAATGTGTTATTGGATGCTTTGAACAATAATATACAGCCGGGCATAACAGAATTTCTAGTTCAGTTTTACGCAAACAACTTCCCAGTAAACAATTTGCTTTGGCCCAAAGTTGGCAAACCGTTGTTTTGGAATGTTGGCCAACGGTAATTTTTGCTCATCGGCGTTACGTTGTGCCAACCACGATGGCCCGACGTCTGACTGCATTGCTAGTTACAACGGTGGCCCAACCATTTATCTGCACAGCTGTTCCAACGTTGCTACCCAACCAATACACGTAATGCTTTACATTGATGAAGTCTATTTGTTTTCTCCACTATAAATAAGACTGCCTATTGTTATTTATTAATTGGATAAAATAGCTCGGCTAGCCTACTGCTAATTAATTAAACATTTATGCTCGTAGCCTAACTCCCTGACGTTAAACTATCTAGCTAGGTCTAGACTAGTAGCCTACCTATAGAGAAATGCAGATCGTGCGTGTAGGCTATTTATAAGTAGCCTACGATTAACAAATATTTTGAAGCAGACTAGTTCGCTGACTGGTATTAATATGTCCAGGGATAGACGTAAAAATTGCACTGATCACCTGGACCACCAAGCCAATGAAACTGGTGTCCAAAATTCTGTATATTCATTGTTTGTGGAATTGTGAAAGGCATGCTTTACTGGAAAAAAAACAGGCTGCAAAGATCCTAGATAGCGCAATTTTTAAAATATATATATGGTAAGAATAAAGACGCTTAATTTCAGTCCACCATAAACGTGTTTGGTAGCCTACTGCTTACTCACCTAAAACACTGAAACCGTTTCAACATGTTCAAGTGTTCAAATAATTTGTATAGGCTACATTTTCATTTGTAAGATGTTATACGTTGTGAACTCGACTATCGACTGTCTCGAAATACTTTTATTACTTTATCTTTCTCAGTTTCTCTTGCCAAGTAACAGCCCCCCAGCGATAAAAAAAAATATATAACTGAAAGGGTTTGTGCCGAATTGCGATGAGCCAAACGTGATAACAGAAATAAGGGATAGAAAGTCCCTGGCAGCGCCAAATAATAACACACCCCTATAAAACGGGCTAGCCACATAAACACGGGCACAGCTAACTCTCAAAATAGCTAACGCTAAAGAGATAGCGAAAGAGGATAGAAAAAACAAGACACCTTCGGTACGTGGCTATAACGCCCGATAAATGGTGAAATAAATGAAATAAAAATAAAACTCACACTCTCAGAAATGAGAGTGGGAGCGAGGGAGAGGGAAGAGCAATAAGGGAAACTAAACCCTAATTCCCCTAGGCTTCTAAGTGGAAGAACGTCTGTACTGTGTAATAGAATAAATCTTAATTCTCACAAAAAGCAGAGACAAAAACTTACTAACCCTAACCTCGTGAAAACACGAAATGACAAAGAAGCGCCAAGAGGCGGAAGTGAGGGGTTTAAATACCTGAGAGGTAAAAGAACAGGTGAAACGAATAATTAGCGGGGAGAATGACAACTCCGAAATGGAACGCAGAAAAATCCGATAGACTGAAAAGAGAAAATGGGAAAGAGATAAAAACCGTAGCATAGGACAGGAGCTAGAATCTGGGCAGATGGCACAATGGGCTCTGGAATGGTAGGTTTATCTGACGGGTCAAAAATGCGCGATAGCGCATCAGGTTTGAGGTTCTTAGAACCGGGGCGATACGTCAAAAGGAAATTAAAACGGGTAAAAAATAATGCCCAGCGCGCCTGCCGGGAATTACGTCTCTTGGCTTGTTGGACGTATTCCAAATTTTTATGGTCGGTCCAGACCGTGAAGGGGTGTTCCGCACCCTCAAGCCAGTGACGCCACTCCTCCAGAGCCAATTTGACGGCCAGGAGTTCCCGATCCCCCACGTCATAGTTCCTCTCGGCCGGAGTAAGGGCGCGAGAGAAATAAGCACACGGATGCAATTTGCGGTCGATGGGGGAATGTTGAGATAGGATGGCACCCACTCCTAATTCAGACGCATCTACCTCGACAATAAACGGGAGGGAGGGATTGGGAGTAATTAGAATGGGCTCAGAACTGAACCTCTTTTTCAAATCCATGAAGGCGAACTCAGCCTTGCGGTTCCAGCGAAACTGGTCTGCTGACGCCTTCCTTGTGAGAGCAGTGATGGGTGCGGCGAGTGCACTGAAATTCCGGATAAACCGGCGATAAAAATTGGCAAAGCCAAGGAAACGCTGAACCTGTTTGACCGACTGAGGAGTGGGCCAGTTCAGTACCGCAGAAATTTTATCAGGATCCATCTGGACCCTGCCCTCCGAAATGACAAAACCCAAAAAGGAGACAGTGCCAGCATGAAAAGAGCACTTCTCTGCCTTGACAAATAATTTCGCCTCTAACAAAGCTTTCAAAACCTGTTTGACATGGCTGATGTGCGAAACGGGATCAGGAGAAAAAATCAAAATATCGTCTAAGTAAACGAAGACGAATTTCTCTAACATCTCCCGCAGAACATCGTTCACCAACGCCTGAAATACTGAGGGGGCGCTAGTGAGCCCGAAAGGCATGACGCAATATTCGTAGTGACCGCTATGGGTGTTAAAAGCGGTCTTCCATTCATCGCCCTCACGCATGCGCACCAGGTTATATGCGTTGCGGAGGTCGAGCTTGGAAAAAATAGAAGCCCCCTGTAGACGTTCAAACGCTGAGTTCATAAGAGGCAGTGGGTACCTGTTTTTTATGGTTATGGCGTTGAGGGATCGATAATCAATACAAGGCCTTAAGCCTCCATCCTTCTTTTTAACAAAAAAGAACCCTGCGCCAGCGGGTGAAGTGGACGGTCTGATGAAACCATTAGCTAAGGCCTCCTCGATGTACTCCTTCATGGCCAAACTCTCCGGGACTGACAAGGAATAGAGACTGCCTCTGGTAGGGCTAGTACCAGGGTATAACTCGATCGCACAGTCATATGAGCGATGCGGAGGCAGAGAGGTGGCCCTCTGCTTACTAAAGACCTCTGCTAATTTGGAGTATTCAATAGGAACATTAGGAGGCAAAGGGAACTCCAGTGTCCCAGCTATACTGACACCAGTAGCCTGATAATGAGGGCTGGGGGGAGGGGACCATTGAATCTCAGAATCTGACAATTCATCCGAAATGAACCCCTCTCCGGCGGAGTCCCATTCTAAACTCTCATGACCAGTCCCGGAGCAAAAACTGGAATTCTCCAGGGAGATGATTTCTTCGGAATCGGACCCTGAATCGGAATCAACCCCTCTAGTTATTCCACGGGAAGTGCATGGAGGGGTGGAGTGACCCTGAATACTACACTGAGGGTCCCACTGCAATATGGTGCGACCCTCCCCTCCCCAATTAATGTGGGGGTTGTGCCGGACAAGCCAGGTGTGGCCCAGCACTAAGGGGTAGGTAGGGGAATCTACCAAAAGAAACTGAATCTGCTCAGTATGATCCTCAAATGGAATGTGCATTGAGAGAAATTTGGTAGTTTTAAAAATAGTACCTGAACCTAAGGGGCGCCCATCAAGTGCAGTGACAGTTCGGGGCTGAGTAAGGTGGAGAACAGGAATGTGGTGCTTTTTAGCCCACTGGGCATCAATAAAACATTCGACCGCTCCAGAGTCAATAAATGCATTGACCAGGAGAGGGCGGTGTTGCCATACAAGAGTAACAGGCAGTATCGTCCGAGATGTAGTAACACAGAGTCCCGCTAGAGATCCCGGATCCTCTAACGGGACCCTCCTTTTCCCTTAAGCTTAAAACATTGGTTTATGTTATGACCTATGTGTCTGCAATAACGACACCGCTCCAGAGTAGATGGAGTATCTTTGGAGGGTGAACAGTTAGCCCCGTCAATCTGCATGGGCTCCTCGCTACTAGGAGGAGTGGAAACGGAGGACGGAGGGGCGGACGTAGTGAAAGGAGCGAAGGAAGAGCTCATGCGGCGGTCTCTCCTGCTACTTTTAATGTGGACCCGCTCCCTGACGCGATTATCAATGCGAATGGCTGTGGAAATTAATGCCTCCAGTGTCTTAGAAGGATCTAAAACTGCCAGCGCATCTTGAACAGAATCGTGGAGTGCCTCAGAGAATTGTACCATTACAGGCGCTTCTGGCCAACCTGTCTCTCCTGCCAGAGCACGAAACCGAATAGAAAATTCGGCCACGGTCTCGTTGCCCTGGCGAAGACGAACAAGACGTCTGGCCGCCTCAAGACCTGAAGTGTCGTGATCAAACACGGACTCCATTTCTTTCACTAGAGTGGTAGCGGAGTTCAAAATGGGAGACTGGCTCCGAATTAAAGGAGTAGCCCAATCAAGCGCGGTTCCGGTGAGCAAAGATAAAATAAACGCCACACGAGATTCTTCTGAACTAAAGCGTGATGACTGGGCTTTAAAGAAAATTTGACATTGGGAAATGAAAGCTCGGCACTTGCCGGCCTGACCGTCATAACGGAGGGGAAGCTGCATTTTGGGTTCCCTAGGTGGTTGAAGTGCTTGAACAGGGGGAGGAGTAGCCTGAACTACCGGCACAGGGTTTTGAGGTGCAACCGTGAGGCGGCGCATGCCCTCTGCCAACTCCCGAAGCCAGCCTTCCTGTACCCGCAACTGGGACGTCAGCTGCCCTACTTGGCTGGTTAGTGTTTGTTGTTGTAACTGTAGAGCTCTAACGCTCTCAACCGGTGTAGTGTCTCCCGGTTGTTCAATCGCTGTCTCATCCATAACTGGCTTCTTTGTACTGAAAGGGTTTGTGCCGAATTGCGATGAGCCAAACGCGATAACAGAAATAAGGGATAGAAAGTCCCTGGCAGCGCCAAATAATAACACACCCCTATAAAACGGGCTAGCCACATAAACACGGGCACAGCTAACTCTCAAAATAGCTAACGCTAAAGAGATAGCGAAAGAGGATAGAAAAAACAAGACACCTTCGGTACGTGGCTATAACGCCCGATAAATGGTGAAATAAATGAAATAAAAATAAAACTCACACTCTCAGAAATGAGAGTGGGAGCGAGGGAGAGGGAAGAGCAATAAGGGAAACTAAACCCTAATTCCCCTAGGCTTCTAAGTGGAAGAACGTCTGTACTGCGTAATAGAATAAATCTTAATTCTCACAAAAAGCAGAGACAAAAACTTACAAACCCTAACCTCGTGAAAACACGAAATGACAAAGAAGCGCCAAGAGGCGGAAGTGAGGGGTTTAAATACCTGAGAGGTAAAAGAACAGGTGAAACGAATAATTAGCGGGGAGAATGACAACTCCGAAATGGAACGCAGAAAAATCCGATAGACTGAAAAGAGAAAATGGGAAAGAGATAAAAACCGTAGCAACAGAGGGAAGATAGGTAAAAACCATGACAATAACAGGAATGTAGAATACAATTTGTCAGTGACTAATTTTTACGCTGTTTGGAGCCTACAGCCTACACTGTTAAACATTTTCCTGTAAAAAAAACGTAAAGAGCTGGCAGCAGGGTTGCCAGCCAGTTACTGTAAAATATACAGTTTGATATAATTTTTCATGAAATATAGCATATAAATTATTACTTTTACTGTATAATACTGATAACTGATTTTTCTTTTATTGCTCTGTTCTGTATTTTATTATTATTATTTTATTTTTATTTATTTATTTTTTGTTGTGAAGCACTTTGGGCTGCATTCTATGTATGAAAGGTGCTATACAAATAAACATTATTATTATTATTATTATTATAACAGAGTTAGTAGTTCATTGCCGTTTTGCACTACCTCCACTGGTAAAATTATTATCTATTAGAATAGTGGCAATTCGGAATACAACCAATTAAGAGAATTAATGTTTCATGTTAACAGTGTTGGAAACCTTGTGGCATGCATGATAAACTAATGGTTGCCAATCTTGCCAAAATAACCCAGCGTCCTACCTCCGTGAATGGCCTTTTCAATTTTGTGACTTAAACATGTGAGACAAACACAGCTTCTAAGTGCATGTTACAAAACATTTCTTACTTTATTTATTGTAAAGAAAGACTTGATTGCACTTGCAAAACATTTGCATGTACATGGAAAATAAATACAGACAAAGCAGCCCATTTAGGCAGAATAACTTAAAATGAACTTAGTCATTACCGAAAAAAAATTTAGTTGATATTTCAAGTTAACACCTGTTAGTTTTAGTGCTGAAAATGTTAAGTAGTGCAATACAACCACAAGAAACACTGATGATCAATGACATATCAGCATAAACAAATTAACAGAAATTAATGTGTTCTAATATGAGGCTGTGTCTGTCCAAAACCACCCAAGTTCATAAAGGGGCAGTTCACCCAAAAATTTTATTTTGATATGTTTCGACATACCCGGATTGCTATCTATCCATCCAGGTAGTTTCACTGAGAACTGTTTTGTAGATATCTGCTGCAACTTCACCTTGAAATAACCCTGATATAACGGACCTCAACAAGTCCAAAGTTTGTGGCAGTCAAAGCGCCAAAAACTACTTTCTACTGAAGAATGCCTACTGTATACGCAAAGTCTTAACCAAAGCACACCAGTATTCTATTTAGACATTTTCAGTTTCTTTCATTGTGTTTTTACTGTGCTGTACGTATTTTATTTTTTACTTATTTTATTTTTTACATCTGTTTTTGATGTGTTTTTTCTGGCATTTAACACCCTGCCCAGGGACTACAGTTGTAAAATAGCCAGCTGGCTAAAACTGGTGCATTTACAGTAATGTTCATTAATGTGCATTGTCCCTGTTTCAACTAAACTAATAAACTAAATTTAATGTTCTAGAGCTTGTTACTATTAGCTCAGATACAAAAATCTTGTTGGATTGTTCTTTACACTTTTTTAATTTAGAGTGGGTTTCTCAATCAATCATTATAATCCTTAAATCTTCTCCTTGCATTTTATGAATAATAATAATAATACTAATAATAGAAATCGGTATCGGCTGATCTTTAAAAAAAAGACTGATCGGTATCGGCCGCCAAAAATCCTGATCAGAGCATCCCTACAGCAGATATCTACAAAATGAGTGAATTCTAAGCGAAACTACCTGGAATGGATAGGTAGCACTCCGGGCATACCAAATGTAATTTTTTGGTGATCTGCCCTTTTAACACAAACAGATATTGAACACCAACAGACATGGCACATTATCAAAATAAAATAATGTTTTTCAAATACAGACAGTGGGGTGGGGTACAGGTGAATGAGTGAGTGATTGAGAGAGTGATTGACTGACTGACTGTGTGGGAGAGTGACGGAGTGAGCTCAGCTCACTGCCTTATATGAAGTCCCACTCAGTTCTGAAGTCCATCAGTTTCTTCAGTGGAGTGGAGACATGAGGATTGACCTTTGTTGTCTTCTTATGGGTGACTTTAGCAGTTCTCTTGGACAGCACTTTGCCCCGTCCAGCCTCGGTGCCCCTCTCTGGGTTTATTCCTACGAAGCGCCTGAAAAACCATAGTGTATGTTTACAGGTGGTGTGGAAAAACGTTTTGACCAACTCATTCAGATGTCATGGTCTTAATGGTTGTTAAACTGGGTTGTGCTCAATATACAGTACCTTCAATTCAATGTGCAGTATAGAACTGTACAATTACAATACACTATAATTTCCTTTATTGCAGATTGCAGACTTGCTAAAAGTATCTCTTCTGACCCCTTGCATGTTCTAAATGGAGAATACCAACTGCTGCCCAACAGGAGGCGTTTTAGAGTCCCTAAATTTAAGCGTAACAGACTGAATAATTCTTTTGTACATCAGTCTATCCTGCTGCTAAATCAAAATGTGTAAATCAGTGTGCTGCCAACTTGTATCCATAGGATATGTTTTTATTGTCATTTGTGTCATGTTTCAGCCTGTATCGTCTTCTGTAATTATATGTTCTGTGTATATCTTGAACGGAGATTCCATGGATGCAAAACAAATTTCAGCGCCAGCTGACCAATAAAGTTGTATCGTATCGTATCGTAGATTGGATCTAACCATCTTTAAATGACTAAAGCCCTCTAACATTGAAATTTTGAAGGAAATCCACTTCCTCAATTAGTTGAAAGTCAACTGAACTCAACCCTGTTATGTCTATTTTAATTAGCATGGGTCACCCTTTATCCAATCTTGGAACCCATCGGCTAAATTTAGCCTCT
This sequence comes from Synaphobranchus kaupii, assembly GCA_029718625.1. Classification (NCBI taxonomy): domain Eukaryota; kingdom Metazoa; phylum Chordata; class Actinopteri; order Anguilliformes; family Synaphobranchidae; genus Synaphobranchus; species Synaphobranchus kaupii. Next base: position 4,942,881 of record CM056386.1, on the reverse strand, counting down.
GGGAGCGTGGAGTGAATCTCGGGGCTAGGAAGTACCAGCTACCATATCTGCAGGAAGAGCATTTCCTTCCAGAAGTTCTGTTGTGTTTCTAGTCCGATAGGCAACTCTTCGAACGAGAATGCAATGGAGATTACAGACGAACTTTTGAACAGGATTATTTCACAAATTAGTAGGATACATTCTATTCAAAGTTTCAAACCACTGTAACGCCTTTGTTTGAAATATTTACTGGACAAGCGAGACATATTTTGTCTGCCGACATGTTATGGCAAAAGTTTAATCTTTCAAACATGGCCCACAGCTTATTTGCTACTGGCTAATAACTACACAACCTATGGATGGGAAACTTCTATAGCGATTTTATATGTTTAATGTGAGTCTTGAAGCTTACCACACTACAACTGCGCCTGCCGGTTCCCTTTTTCCAGACGCGCTGCGTCGCGCTGATCTACGTAAGTGATGGTTAATTTCAGCTGCAGGTCTATACTGTGTACTGGAAGGTTCGAAATTGATCAGATGCGCTGATAGATAATAGTCTGATATGACTAAAGGGATGCCATCCTCATTATATTCAGGTTCTTCCGAGTTCGGCGATGTATAATTTAGCTATGAAAATCAAAAACATTGTATACCCCAGTTTTCCCCAGGTTGTATTTGTAGGCGGGGTGGTGAGATGGTGCTTTAATCTATCAGCGAATCTGATCAATTTCGAACCTTCCAGTATACAGTAGGCTATAGACCTGCTGGAATTAACCACCACTTACGTAGATCAGCGCGTCTGGAAACAAGGGAACCGGGAGGCACAGTTCTAGTGCGGTAAGCTTCAAGACTCACATTAAACTTATAAAATTGATATAGAAGTTCAAGAAATAACCCGGCGATCCGCTTTGAATTAGCCGGTTATGGAGCAATAGTTAAGAGTCCAAAACGTTCAAGAAAATAAGTGAAGTAAATAACTAATTAATTACTGTCTGTATTTTTAAGTAAATTAAGCAGAATGTAGCTACTTTCTTTACCTCAGTGACTACTGGATGGCAAACGTAGCCTACGCCGCCTCGTATGCTGCAAATAGTAGGCTAATTTTCTGCAACTGGGCTACGATTAGCCTAAGTTAAATTGTGTCATCTATCGGTACATCAGTATCCATGTGGTATTTCCCATTGATTCTGTTTACATGTGCACCGCCAAACCGTTATTAGTCAGGCCAATCAGCTTCCGCAGCTTCCGACAGGAAGTTCTCGTCTCTGCTTTAATTTAGGTAACGCCAGCTTTTACATGTGCGCCGACAGATATAGTTCATATTTATGTGAACATCTGTCAAGAGAGATCACCCTTTATCTTACCCTTTCTGGTATTTGGTCACGTGTCTTGTAATTACCTATATTAGTCACACCTGGTTTATGTTATTCACATCCTGAGGAAGACCCATCTGGGTTGAAACATTTTTGGTCATTAAAAAGGAGCATTTTTCATTAGCTACATGAAGTTTTTGCTTTTGATTTAGATTCTGCCGAGCACCTGTAGCTACAGTAAATTAGCTGTGTGTTCTAACTAGTTCATATTTAAATGCAAGTAAAAAGAGAAACAACAGAAACACTGGGTAATTTTGCCTGCAAGTATCTAACCTTTGAAAGAATTCAAGTGTGCATGCAGCCTCTTCTTGGTATTAAACATTGAAGCTGTAGAATGTGGAAAATACAGCAGCAAGCCCTGTCAGGAAAGTTGGCTGGATAACCTCACAGATGATGTGTCCCTCAAGACTGGCTGTCCAATGTTCAATTCAGCTTCCCCCTGTTCCACCTGTCTCAGACAGACAAAAACACAACATGGCTCACGGAACATTAAATGAAATGACAAATACATTGTCAATATATTTTTTTGAGGAAAAGAAATACTGACTGTGTGGCCCGCTAGCGTTACAGTAGCTTAGCCCCCGCCCCTTCTCCTCTCTCTCTCTCTGTTGCGGCGTCTGAGCGATCCTTCTCGCCGTTACGCAGACTGAAAACCTGGCTACGCAACATAGGCGTCATTACAACGGGGGACGTGTCCCCCCCCAATGTGTAAGAAAGCCTTATTTGTCTCCGGCAATGTTACATTGAAACATCGGACATAGGCAGGGCACTGCCCTTCTCCCCCAAACTAAAGAAATATTAAAGATAAACTGTAGTCACTTTTACTTCCCGACTTTCGGGTTACCAAACGCGAATGTGGCACGAGAAAATAGAGAACTTACAGTACATGTCTTACATGTCCAAGCTATAATTATTGAATTTGTATTGTATACCCTCATATCAGCTTCATGGCTACTTGAAAAATATTTACAACAGCCTCCGAACATGACATACTTGTGCAGAAGATTTATTGAAAACACTATTAATAATAACTGTGGTAGACTACTTTCTTTGGCAGTAGTATTGCTTTTTCTGATATGCAAAGATTGCTCGGAAATATGCCTGTGTGGGCTATGTTGTTGTCCAATGGAATGCAGGGTTAGACACTAAGATTTTTTTCCCACTGGCCACCCGGGACCATCAGGCCAATGAATTTAGTGGCCCAGATGGGGTTTTGGTGGCCCAAACATATTAGATAGCCTAGAGATAATATTAGCTAGCTAGCTAGCTAGTAGGGGTGTACAGCGATGCTACTATATGTATCTGTATCTGTTCAACCATTAACAATATCTATATCCGTATCTGTATTCGGATTAGAACCCGGAAGTGGGTGTGGCTTCTATTGGAAGTTGTGTTACATATAGGAAATGTGATCTTTTCTAGTCTAAAATTAATTGTTATTGAGTTATGAGTTTTCCCCCCCCCTCACTATCTTTTTTTTTTCTTTTCAAAACTTTTTATAAGAACTATATTCTGTACTTTATATTTATTTATCTATTGTTTTGTTTTTTGTTAAAGGTAGTTTTTGTTAACCTATTTGAACCCCCCACCCCCTAACTAGGGGGACACTGAACAATAATTTTGGATAAGAACTGGGGTACAGTTCTTACACTGCAAAAATGTCTGTCTTAACAAGTGTTTTAGTCTTGTAATGAGACTTAAAAATCTTATTTTTTTCTCAAAAGTGGAAAATATTAGCATGTTTTAAGTTACTTTTTGCTTGACAAGTGAAATTCTCTTACCTCACTGACAAATCTTGAAATGAGTAAAACTATCTCACCCCACTGGCAGATAGTTTGTTTTATTTAGCAAAAAAGTAACAGAAATAAGATTCTAAAGTTTGAATATAAGATTAAAATACTTGTTAAGATTTGGTTTTTGCAGTGTATCTGAAAAAATAAAAAATAATAAAAATAATAATCTGAGGTATAAAATATTAAAAAAACTGGAGAAAAAAAAATCTGAGGTACAATATACAGATCCTTTCCAAAACAGTATTTCAAGAAATTAGAATAGTGTGTCGAAAATCAGCATTTACTTCAGTTATTTCAGAGAATGAATGTTTTAGACTGAGTGTCACACTATCATCTAATTTACTCAAAACACCTGCAAAGTTTATCTCAGTTTGGTTCAGTATGGGGAAGACTGCAGACTTGACAATTGGCCAGAAGACCATCATTGACACCCTCCAGAAGATGGGTAAGCCACAAAAGGTCATCGCTAAGGAGGCTGGCTGTTCACAGAGTGCAGTGTCCAAGCATATCAATAGAAAGTTTAGTGGAAGGGAAAAATGTGGCAGAAGGTGGTGCACAAGCAAAAGAGATCGTAGGCTTCAGCGGATTGTCAAGCAAAGACGATTCCAAAGTTTGGCGGAGATGCAGAGGGAGTGGACTGAGGCTGGAGTCAGTGCTTCAAAAACCACCACGTACAGACGTATCCGGGACATGGGCTACAACTGTCGGATTCCTCGAGTCAAGCCACTCCACTCATTCTCTGAAATAACTGAAGTAAATGCTGATTTTCGACACACTATTCAAATTTCTTGAAATACTGTTTTGGGGGTTTTCTGGAGCTGTAAGACAAAATTATGAAAAATGAAACAAATAAAGGCTAGAAATATTTCACTTTGTGTGTAATGAATCTATAATCTATGAAAGTTTAACTTTTTGAATGGAATTATGGAAAAAAAAAAACTTTTCCATGATATTCTAATTTTGGAAAGGATCTGTATAATCAGAATGAAAAGGCAGTTTTATAAAAACATCAAACCATTTAATTATACATTTGAATGGAAACTATTTCCACAATAACAGCCCTTTCTGCCTGTTGTGATTTCATATTGTACTTTTTTGTTGTAAAAATTTAATTTATTTTATTTTATTTATTTTATTTTATTTATTTTACTATATGAACTTGAATACATAAATGATTATATATAGTAACATTATTATCATTACTATTATTATTATTATGCTTTATAAAATTCAAGGAGAAGACTTAAGGATTATAGCCAAATGATTTATTGAGAAAACACTTGAAATGAAAAAAGTAAAATGAACAGTCCAACAAGATGCATTTCTGAGCTAGCAGTAACAACAAAGTTCTAGAACACCTGAAAAGCTTTTAATTCAAGAAAATTAAAAAAAGTTGGGACATGGCTGCATTTCAACAGCGGAAATCTACAAAATTAGTGAGTTCGCAGAAAACTACCTGGATGGATAGATAGCACTCCGGGTATGTAGAAACATATCAGAATTAAATGTTTGGGTGAACTGCCCCTTTAAAATAAGATTGCACCAATATGTGATTCTGAACCCTGAATATGCAAGACATAACATAATTACCTCCAGATTGGTGTGCAGCAGACCTCAATGAAGAGCAGTGATAAGACTGACTTGAACCTGTTTTTAAAAAATGGAGAAGTTCACAGTACAATGTGAAAGAGCCATTTTAACTGTTGCAATGCTGATAAAGAGATATAAGACTGGAGACGACTCACCTTGCACTGCAGGAACTTTTAATTTGAATACAGCCATGAAAAAAAGATCACCAATAGGGCCTGGGTAAAAGCCAGAATGGAACAGCGGAAGGAAGCTCGGAATGGCCATGAGTGATCTGTGCCAAAAAAATACCTCTGTTCAAATGCTTGCAGCACTCGCTGTGGAATGTGCATCAATACAATCTTAACAGTTTCTGAATGGGCATCATATGTACTTTCATTTGAGCATGGAATTTCCATGAATTATAAATTTGAAATATATGAGAAATTGATCAAAACTAATAGCATTAGCAGACATGTTTCAGAGCCCCTCATCACCCTTTCAGAATAAGACATCAAGATAAGGATTTCACCTTTTGAAAGTGCAGATTTTCTTCTTTAAAATTAGTATATTCAGTCCTTGATGACTCAATTATAAGTTGATCAAAATTATATTTTAATGGAAAAAGCCTGTTTGAGATGATATGAATATATTTGAATATCAAGCCCTAAAAATCACATTCTGCATTCACACATCAAGGTATGATGTATACCAAATGAAAGCTCTGGATCCGCCCTTCGAGGGACTGTACATGATGTTATGGGTTCATGCAGAAATTGTGCAATATTTGGACTGCAATCAAGTTTGGCCATTACATCTACCATAAGTCAGTTACCATTCAGAGCCTCTTAACCAAAACGGAATAAGACATCAAGATGAGATTTTCCCCTTTAGAAACTGCAGAGCTCTCCGTTTAAGTTGGGTATCTCCAGTTCTTGATGACTCAATGATAAGTCGATCAAAATCATGTTTTAATGACATCAGTCTGTTGGAATGAAATGGTGTCAATTTCCTCTCCAAGCCCAAAAAATCACATTCTGCATTCAGACATCAAGGCATGGTGTATACCAAATGATAGCTCTGGATCTGCCCTTCGAGTATATGCATATGATGTTACGGTTTTCACAAATAAAATATATTATTTCATGACTGGAGTCATACTGGACCATTATTTTCTCTAAATATCTGTAGATTGAAACTGGATTCACTATTAGAGCCAGTTAGACCCCAGAGTTTGATTAGACTCTTTTTAAAGAGAAATTTGTGCTGTTTAATTTGATGTGTAATACTTTGTGGGTAAATAGGAACAGTCTTTTGGGATTTGGAGTGGAATTAGGACACACACATCACCAAGTGGACATATAAGTCTTCAGTCATTAAATAATAGATATTTTCTATACAAACCCATAACATCATATACATATACGAAGGGCAGATCAAGAGCTTTCATTTGGTATACACCAGGCCTTGATGTGTGAATGCGGAATATGATTTGTGGGGCTTGGATCGGAAATAGACACCATTTCATCCTAACAGACTGATGTCATTGAAACATGATTTTGATTGACTTATCATTGATCAATGTATCATTGAGTCATCAAGAACTGGAGATACCCATCTTAAACGGAGAGCTCTGCACTTTCTAGGTGAAAATCTCATCTTGATGTCGTATTCTGTTAGGGTTATAAGAGGCTCTGAATGATAACTGACTTATGGTAGATGTAATGGTCAGACTTGATTGCAGTCCAAATAATGCACAATTTCTGCATGAACCCATATCATCATATACACTTACTCGAAGGGCAGATCCAAAGCTTTCGTTTGGTATACATCATGCCTTGATGTGTTAATGCAGAATGAGATTTTTGGGGCTTGATATTGAAATATATCCTTATCCTCTCCAAAAAGCCTTTTCCATCAAAATATAATTTTGATCCACTTATCGAGTCATCAAGGATTGAATATACAAATTTTAAACAAAAGACTCTGAACTTTCAAAAGGTGAAATCCTTATCTTGAGGTCTTAATCCAAAAGGGTGATGAGGGGCTCTGAAATATGTTTGATAATGCTATTAGTTTTGATAAATTTTTCAGATATTTCAAATTTATATTTCATGATTCATGATATAAATTCTATGCTCAAATGAAAGTACATATGATGCCCATTCAGAAACTGTTAAAATTATATTGATGTGCATTCCACAGCAAGTGCTCAGGCATTTGAACTGAGGTCCTTTTTGGCACAAAGCACGATTGGCCATTCCAAGCTTCCTTCCGCTGTCCCATTCCGACTTTTACCCAGGCCCTCACCAATATGCATTGCTGAACCCTGTACATGCAAGACGTAACTTATTTACCTCCAATTTGATGAGCAGCAGAAAGAGTGCAGTCATAGTACTGACTTGAACCTGTTTCAATTAAGGAAAAAAGTTGACTTCAGAATGTGTGCAGAAGCAGGGGTAGACATGTAAAAAAATTACACTGGGCACTTGGGCCACAAAGTCAACGAAACTGATGGCCAGAATATGCTTTGGGGCACGTAACGTTAACATCAAGCTTTAGATAACATAACGTTAACGTTAGAACATCCAACAGCTAGTATATCTAGCTAGCAACCTCTCTAGCTAACGTTTGCTGTCAGTTTGCAAGCTTTTTCCTCCCACTGTTCTTTGGTAACCTCGATGTGTTGAACTAACGTTAGCTACGTCAAACGTAAATTTTCTTATGCTGTCTAACAATAGTCAGTTAGCACTAACCTTAGCTAAAAGCCAGAAAACTCTACCTATAGCTACAGCCAGAGCCGGTGTTGTGTTGTTGTGTTTATTTTGATAGCTAACATTACGTCAACATTAACTTTAAACATTGCACAGCAAAACTAAACAAAACACAAGTTAAACTAATATATGAACACTCACCATTAAAAGAGGGTAGTTCGACGGCTTATCCCAACTTCGGAGCGTAATAGTAAAGTCATGAATGATCTGGAGACCGCGATACGGATGCACAGTCTGGACCATCCGATGCTCCTCTGCGGCAGGTCCCACACAGATCGAGGCAATGAGGCATAATGTACCAGGCAGTCAGTAGCATGCCACTCCAAAATAGCTAGCAGACAGATGACAGTGTGCTGACGTTATCTCATTTGTGGCACCCTTATAACGGTAACCACTTCACCTTTTGTATAAGTTAACTTTAGCAAACTACCAGCAGTGTGGGGTTAGCTACTAACGTTAGCTAACAGTTAGCTAGCTAATTTACCTCAGAACCAGCTAGCTAACGGTAACGTCAACGGTAACATTATGAAAATCCATTTGACTAAAATTGGGTAAAACATCTTAAAGTAACGTTAAGCATACAATTCAAATTGGACATAATACGTTTAGCTAGGGAAATATCAGACAATTAGCTATTAACTTATCAAAATGCAGCTTTACTAACGTTAGAAGCTTCGGAGTGAGGCTGGGAGAGATTGGGCACGTTAGCTAAGTAACTGAGCGGTTCAGCTTCGCTCAGAGCGAAGAACGCACTTAACGGGTTTAACTGTCTCTCTTGTAGGATAAAAATACCTTCACTTCATCAGTCCAGGCCAGATAATGAACGTTTCAGGTATTCACCCTTCATTTAAGTCCAATTCTCTTAACTTCTCAAAATAACACGGTCTTCCAGAGTCTGATGCAAACAGGATTTATTGTATATAATTCAAAAGAGAATACATGCAATAACCCAGGCTGATCTGCGCAGATAAAACATGTAAGCAAAAATCATCTTGTTTCCAGTGAGCCTATTAGAGGCAGCCTAATAGCTGCAGCCCGTAGGCCGCACTTTTCCCTGTCAGATTTTGTCTAAGTCTTTTCTCTGTCACTTGAGCGCTAGTGCATGAGAGTTAGAGTCCAGTCTGAGTATTCCATGTGAGCCACCTAGGTGTCACAGGTCAGTTGTTGAAGCAAAAGTATAAAGAAAAAGGATGAGTGAAGATGAGAAAGAATACTGATGTGATTTTTACAGCCATCTTTATATCATTCTGCTAGATACACCCTTTGTGGGGCTTAGGGGCTTTCCACTCCCATAACCTGCCCCTAATTTTATTGACTAGGTCAGCGAGTTTGTCACTATTGTTTACAATTTTCGAGCTTGTGTCTTATCAATTTCTGTTACCATCATTCCAGACTGGTTCGCACCCTCCTCTTTTAAAATTCAGACCTGTTCGCACCCTCCTTTTTTAAAAAGATTAAGTGTGGCTGCTTCCTCTAATTCTCAGTATGTGTCCTTGGTTACATTTGCACCTGCATCCTCCTAACAGTTCTCCTTTGTTGTTCATTACTAATTACTTATTACACACTTTTATATTGATCATACTTCCACTGCTTAGGTATATACTTATTGTGCATTTGTATACGTATAACTTGATTATATTTGATCATATGGCTTATAAACTGATTATGGCATACATTTTGATTATTCAACAACATGTTGGTCCGTTTGGTTTCTCTGGGGACTTTCTAAAACTCCCTTGCATTCCTGAGCCTTTTCTCTCTACTCCTGCAACAATGTTTCTAATGGCATTTCTCTCAGCTTGTTATTGCTGTCTGTTGTCTGAATGTTCCAGGGGCCTTTTTTTATTCCCACATTTCCCCCTTTGTGACTTCATAGTCACACTCACAGGCAAGCTATCCCTCTATCTGTTGCTAAGTTCCGTCCGGTCGGATGACAAAATGTCACCCCCTGACCCCAGCGATCATCAAAATCGATGACTGTCGCTTGGAGGGAAACCTACCAGCAGAGTTTTGGCATCATGGGGTAAACATCCTCTCCTTTTGGCTAGAGTAGGTAAAAACCTCACAATGTCACTTTCCCTCATCTCTACCTAATGGTCAGCTCAGAAATGCCATACCTGTATTCAGCTTGTTATATCAGTCTCCTTACGGTCCTTTAACCATTAAATCATGTGTAATTTAACATTTTATTAATCATCATTCATAACACAGTAACTAACAGTGATTTTAGTGATATATAATCTTTTGTGAATACATTGTCATAGTATTGATTCAGACCACCTTGATTCACCAAGAACTTCTATCAATTCAGCAGACTCCTAATTTGGCCTTTCTGCTGCTTTAATTTTGCCGCCCGTCAATTGGTTTGCTCTGTTGCCTTTTCCCAGTACTTGTGGGTAACTGACATGTGTGGCCTTTAGTGTACCTTTCCCCCTTCACTGGCGTGGTCCCCTCTCACGCTTTAGTCGTCGTTAGTCATGACGGCTTGACATGTTCTTGTCACCCACTTTTTCTCCAGTTATGGCAACAGGCCATTTGTTCATAATGAGTTTCACTGAGGTCTGATTCGTACACTCATAGTTATACATATCACATAAACATATCTTATCAAATTATAAGCTTGTGACTTCTAAGATCAGCCATGGGTTTCAGTGCATAATCAAAAATGTTACAGCGTGAGTTACAATATTCTGAGCGGATTAACATAAACATTTTAACGAGCGATTACCCAGTTCTTCTTTCTTGGTCCCTTTGGTGTGCACTCGTCGGACCAGTGGACAGAGGAGAGGTCACCAGTACATCACTCAGCCACCAGTTTTTGGCAGTGTTTGTTCATTAACTCTATGTGTGAGGACTATGTAAATGCTTTAAACTGTACGTCTTTCTCTAAACTAACTGCCATCAGTAAGGGAGTGTATTACTCCTGTATGTGTAACTCATTCTTCATGTTACACTTAGATCCTTCGAGCCTCCCTCTCTCTCGGGCGCAGCTCCAGGCTGGATCCCTTTCCGCTGAGTTCCTTCCACCTGACTCCTCTGAGTGAAGGACCCTCAGCCTCTCTGCTTCCCAGGCGTTTCCTTTTCAGAAACCCTGATCACAGAAAGCACTGCTCGCTTACTAACGCATTCGGTTTCAGCTTACAGTGGCCTGACTGTACATTGAGCCGAGCGCGGCGGCCATGTGCTCCACTACAGGGACGCCACTCATGGTCTTACTGCTCTCTGCGACCCGACCGGCCGGTGACCCAGTCGATAGCGATCCCCAGCCCAGCGTCTAAACACCGAGCCCCGTAGTGGTAACCAGCCACCCGGTTGGGAACCGACGGTCTGATCCCTATCCCACCTTGCTATGGGTATAGAAACTTTGACCGTTTTCACCAGCCTTGCCTGTTCACAGAGGTCGTCTCTTACGCCCCTCTGCTAGGTGTGGACTGTCATCCACGTACCACGCAGTGCCTGCATACTTACATGCGACAACTACGCCGACTAGACGGTACCACGGCAGTATGTTAATTCATACTTCATCAGACACGGGGGCCTTCAGTCTTCTCCCCTGCACTATATGACGTTTTTAACGTGCCCTCGGAACTTTGCAATTCCGCCGCCGCCTGTTACACACTAGGTTCGGGGGGCCTAATCCCCTGCCTAATGTGTAATCAGTGTATATGTACTTCAGCCCAGGTGCTTTACACACCGTAGAGGGCCATCACTGTGGAGAGGTTTCTAGCACTTCCGATGCACAGTGACTTGGCTCCGCCTTCTTTAAGCAACAAGTTTGTCGCTTTGATCCTTATTAAGTTCCCCTAGCTGTAACTGTGCAAGCTTGTTAGCTAACTGTTTAGTTTGCTCATCTACCTCTTGCTTTTCCTTTCGATATTGATCCACATGATGAGTCAGATGTGCTGAAAACATGGCCCACTCCATTGTCATCAGGCCTACTACTCCGTACAGTTTCTTTTGTACTGGTACTGGCATGCTTTTCTTTACCATCAGTATGAACAGATTTTGTGTAGTGGCATTTGCATTCCAGGTATTACCTGTCTCCTCCCTCCATCGTCGTTGGAAGGTGTGGAAGAATTTCTGCACGCTTTCCCCGTCTTTCAATTCCTCTTCTTCCAGCTTTGATGGGTCCAGTTTGTCTGGGTATTGGCGTCGGAGCTCCGCCCAGATGGCATTTCTATAGCCATCGAAGTTGATGTGGTCTGCATCATGTCCATCTGCCACCATGGGTATCTGTAAGTTTCTGAAAACTGCCTCAGTGTCATACTTTCCAACAACCTGCATCAGTAACGCTTTCATATCTCCTAGAGCCATCTTTATCCCCCCTGTGCTCTCTTCCAGTGCAGTAATCCATTTACTAGCTCCCTCCTTCAGGTCCGGTAATCGGCCTGCCAGTCCCACCATATCCATAAATGTCCACGGGACGTACTGAATTCGTCCCCCTTTATCTATCAAAGGCAGTTGGCGCACTACATTATCATTAGCTGTTGCCTCTGCAACCACATCACCCACCTGTTCTTCTCCCTTCGGCGGACTGTCCGTCCCCTCTGGCAGCATGTGGACTCGTCGTTTTGCTGGTGTGGGGGCAAAATGCTGCTGTGTTTTTGATGTGGCTGTGTGTGATTTTAGCTTTCTCCTCACCTTGTCTTCTACCTGGGCGTATTGGCGTTGGGTTTCCAATTCTTCTCGTGTCAGGGGTCCATCTTTCTTGTTACACCATTCTTCAGAACGCTGCTTACCTTCTTCCGCCTCCAGCAGCTCTTGGGCATAACGTCTGTCATTCTCTGCTCTCCGGGCCTCCCCATCTCGTCTCTGGCCATCCTGCAGCCTGAGGAGGTCCACCTCCCTTCTTTGGTCTTCCATCTGCACCAGCAGCCGTCTGTCGTCTTCCATCTGTTCATGTAATAGGTTACGTAGGTCTGCATATGGGGAAACTGTTGCTGTACTCACTGTGGAACCTGCTGCTCCTCCCGCCTGGATTCCCAAATCCTCTGATGTCACTCTCATTTTAACCGTTCCCTGTAAGGGTTGGAATTCCACTTTCCCTTCTATTGTCATTGCTGTGTCAGCCGCTAGGTTTGTTTGAACATACTGTCCTGCTTTGGTTGGGCCTGCATGCCCTGGGTAAGGTGGTGGATTTGGACTGGGAAGTGGCGCTGTCAGTTCTGCCTCTTTCTGTTTGCTGTGTTCCTGTTCTTTTCCTGTGTCTTTTATCGCCTCTCTCACCGCTCTCATGGTGTCTCTGTACTGCTTCCCTTCTAATTGGAACCAATTAATCACCTCGCTCTCTCTTAGTCTTTTGCCTTCCCGTTTGTCACTCTTATCGTTTGGCTTGTGGTGTTTTATAACGGCCTCTATCTCATCACAGCATGTAGGGTCAAAGGTGCCCACTAGTGGCCACTGTTGGCTACCTGTGGTTCTCTTATTCCATTTTTTCATGTATTTGCGGATCTGCTTTTTCTTTTCTGGGTGGCGTTTAATTATTAGGTCCATAGGTGTTCTCAAGTCTGCAGCACTCTTGCTCCCGCTCATCTTTCCTGTCCCGCCTCCCATGTATGCTTGTCTAGCGCTGCTAGCTAGGGACCTAGGTATCTCTGCCTCTTCGTCTGATTCTCTAGTTCTTATCAGTACTAGTATGTTTTTTACAGTAACTGCCGCTTTGTACTTAGCACATGAGTTTGGTGCAAATATTAGTCTTTCCGAACCGTCAGCTTTCTTGGTCTTTTTAATGTCAGCCCACTTTCCCGTTTCCCACCTAACGGTCCTTGGAGCTATTGTGATACACAGTCGGGGATTTATTAGCGGCCTATCGTCTCCGTACACTACAGTCCCTTCTGGGATTCCTAAGAGTCCGTCTAGTGTGGCTTTTTGATAAATTCTCTTTCAGGGTCGGTACACAATACACTTAACACTTCCTTAATTGCTTCTGATGGCCATAAGCGTTTTAATATTAGTACCACTGTATCTCTGAGAATTCTGCTTCAACCTGCCTTAGATTTATCCACTTGGCAAGTTGCCAAAGTTTTAAGTCAATCAAATCAGTGTTTTGTAGCTCCTCCTCTCCTTGGGCGTTTTTGTATGCTCTCTCTCCAGAAGTGTGTTCGGACTTCGTATCCCTGCAGTTTCTACATCTGTCTCCCCCATCAATTGGTTGATGCGGCTCACGTACCTTGAGGCGTCTGTTATCCTGATACGTCACAGGTACCTATAATAGAGGAACGCTGAAAATGTGAGTTAGACCGAATTAGTGTTTTACATAGGCCATATTTGTGAACATGTGAACATAAAAAAAAATGAATAACACGGGACCTTAAGTCAGTTATTAGACCTGTTCACAAAATCAGTAGAACCTCTCTGACTTCCGCTCTTTTCGGTCATAATGCTCACTTAAAACCTCTCATGTGCATATAGAATACATATATACATATAGATATATGTATCTACAGCGTTTACAGCAGTAATGATTTCATGAATTATTTCAATCAAAAGATTGAAGCTATTAGAGACCAGATCTCCAAATTGCCTCCTCCTCTAGGCATCACTCCTCCCTTAATCAATGAACAGCCCAAATCCTGGTTAACACAGGAAGATGTATCAACAGTGGCACTAAACTGTTTTAAGCCAATTGACATGGAGGAGCTGTCTAAACTGGTTATGTCCTCAAAACCGACTACCTGCCTACTCGACCCAATCCCTACAAAATTAGTTAAAGAACTTTTCCCCATACTAGGCCAGCATATGTTAAAAATTATTAACACATCCTTAGTAACAGGATATGTACCAGAGCCACTAAAAATGGCAGTTATTAAGCCATTACTAAAGAAACCAAACCTCGAATCTGACAAACTGGAAAACTATAGACCCATTTCAAATCTTCCATTTCTATCAAAAATATTAGAGAAAGCTGTTGCTAAGCAACTTGGTGCATACCTTAGCTCAAACCATATCCATGAAATGTTCCAGTCAGGATTTAGACCCTACCATAGCACTGAAACGGCACTTGTTAAAGTTATTAACGATTTACTATTATCAGCCGACCAAAACTCTGTGTCTGTTCTTGTACTTCTTGACCTAAGTGCAGCTTTTGATACAATAGATCACAAAATTCTACTAAACAGACTCCAGGGCTGTGTTGGACTAAATGGTCAAGCTCTTGCATGGTTCAGATCATACTTATACAATAGGAAGCAGTTTGTTAAAATAAATGAAGTATCATCCAGTTACTCAGTAATGAAATATGGTATTCCACAAGGATCAGTGCTAGGCCCAGTACTCTTTTCATTATATATGCTACCCCTTGGTGATATTATTCGGGCACATGGGGTAGATTTTCACTGCTATGCGGACGATACGCAGATATACATTTCCATGAAACCCGGTGAGGCACTACCACTTTCTCGGTTAGAGGCTTGTATTGCAGATATTAAAGCCTGGATGCTTTCCAATTTCCTGCTCCTAAACTCAGAAAAGACCGAAATGCTGGTTTTAGGTCCAAAAAAACAAAGGGAGAAACTGGGTACATCTACTTTAAATTTCGATGGTTGTTTAATTGTTCCAAACTCAGCTGTGAAAGACCTAGGTGTTACTATAGACCCAGATCTAACATTTAGCGCGCACATAAAAAACATATCTAGAGTAGCTTTCTTTCAGTTAAGAAACATAGCTAAAATAAGGCACTTCCTATCAATAGGGGACGCAGAGAAACTGATCCATGCTTTTGTTACGTCTAGGCTAGATTACTGTAATGCCCTGCTATCTGGCTGCCCTAAGTCCTTGCTAAATAATCTCCAGCTTGTACAGAATGCAGCCGCTCGCATTTTAACTAGAACTAAGAAATATGAGCATATTACCCCAGTACTAGCATCGCTTCATTGGCTACCAATTAAGTTTAGGATAGACTTTAAGATTTTGCTTCTGACCTTTAAAGCCTTAAATGGACTTGCGCCAGTGTATATATGTAATCTGCTCTTACCATATAAGCCAAAAAGATCACTCCGTTCCCAAGACGCAGGCTACCTAGTAGTCCCAAGAATATCTAAAAACTTGACGGGTGGTAGAGCTTTCTCTTACAGAGCGCCACTACTGTGGAACACCCTACCAAAACTTATAAGGGAATCAGACACTGTCTCAATATTTAAGTCTAGATTAAAAACGCACCTCTATGATCAGGCTTATAATGAGCTATAGTCTGGAGACAGGACCAGAGAAGCATTTAGCCATAGAGTAATGTGGGGTGGCATCCTTTCCTTACTGTCACCTGTCAACAGCTGTGACCCCATCTTCCTGGGCTGGCTCTTGATAGGTGGGTAGGACTGTTTTCCCTCTCATGACTGCATGGTTCCTCAAACTCTGTCTTCATAGCTATGCAGCCATAGATTACTCCTGGCGGGGGCACCTGTCCAACCCTCCCACCCCCCACCCCTCCAGTTGGTGCTCCTGCTGCTCTATTACACTTCCCCTAACTGTTTTCTCTCTCTCTTTTTTTCACATTCTGCCGGCGGGGCTTATGCCCCGCATCTCGAGAGTTGCTGTCCGGCTTCCTGTCCGTTGCCGCTTGCCCCTCCCTCCTTACCACCGCTGCCAGCTGCTCCCGCCGCCATCACTGCCGCCACATCTGGACTGTCATCTAGCTGCTGCAAATTGTATTATCATGGACATTGGCTGTTTTGACCATGTTGGTCCTTAAGCCCTAGACCCTGAGCCGACCAGAGGAGGATGGGTTCCCCCATTGAGTCTGGTTCCTTCCAAGGTTTCTTCCTAGTTACACCAGGGAGTTTTTCCTTGCCACTGTTGCCTTTGGCTTGCTCTTGTGGGGAGTTTAGGCTGGGTTTTGCTGTTTTGCTGTGAAGTGCATTGTGACAACTTGTTGTGAAATGCGCTATATAAATAAATATTGATTGATTGATTGATTGATATAACAAACAGAAAACGAAACTTAAACCCTCATCTCAAACCTCTCTCATTCCCTCATTGCAGTGCACGACACACACACCTCCCCGTTTAATACCTTATTTATACTGCCTCATCTGCTCCCACAATCCTGTGTAGGTTGGCATCACGTATAGCTTCCCATTGTTCCCTACTTGTATTAAACGTACAATGAGGTGTTAGTCTCTCTGTTTTAAACACCCATTCCTCTTCATAAAGCTCCCCTACAACACTCAACAAAACTACCGTCCGCTTTCTCAGTTAACCACTTGAAACCGCTGTATCTGCATAATTTCTCCGATTTCTTTCTCCGTATTTTACAGTAATAGGTTATGGTTCATCTATACAAATTTATAAAACGTAAGAAATACCCGCGCTTTGTACACAATATCACTACAACTTATACACTTTTTACACAATAGCACTACGACTTATACACTTTCAAAGCAATTCTGTCTAGGATTCGCTTGATCGTAAGCTTCCCGAATTTTATAACACAAATAAATGATTACACATATGATCATAAAAGCTTCATACATTTTATTAACACTGTTCCGGAACCCGTAATTAAATACACATAATACACTAAACCACTACTGCTTTAAATTCCACCGTAAGCTATTATCCACTTAATAGCTGCTATCCATGTCACTATAAACACTATGATCCAGAGAGCTAAAAATATCTGAACACCGTTACACAGGTGTCGTCTAATTGTGTCTGCTTCTAATCCCTCCTCTCTGGGCATTGACTGTTCTTGTACAGTAGGACGACCAATAATACGCTCAATAAAATGCATTTACAAGTGTACTCTCCGTTTTCTTTATGATTATCCTGCACACAGTGTATTCAACAGGGTCTACACATTTGGACTTTTTACATAACCTGTTTCACTTTGTGGATGTAATACAATACTTCCTCATTAATCGCGACATTTCTGCGCAATGCCACTGCGTTCTGTTCGCTTTCCTATTTTAATACCTCCACCCTCCGCAATCTCAAACGCATAAAAAGTTGTAATTCGCTCCATACATTAGTGTCTGAGTACTGGGGAACCAAATTTCCACACAAAAATATCGCTCTGTAACAAAGCTACCAGCTATAAACGTTTACACATGACACCACATTGTTCCATCATTACATCATTTCAAACAGCCTTGTTGAATCACTTTCTAGCTTGTCAATTTTCTAGGTTGTCACTCAATCACCCTACGTCACTATCCCCTCCTACTCTCTATTACAGGCGGAGTAACATGAGCTTCTTGGCCCTAGGACTAGTCTGAAATAAAACTCCCGCAACACGGGCCTTCTCTCTCACTTCTATCCACTCATGAGGAAATACTTGCAAGAAACCTGTCACTCTATATTGCTCTTCATACTGTAAGAAAAAACCATGTTGGCGTCCATAACCTAAATTAAGGGAATGTTTCTCAATTACTCTTCCATCTAGATAATGCTTTAAAACATGAAACATCCTCTGTGCTTATTTCTTAAGCCACAACAGTGCATTCTTTTACTTTTCGCTTGCGCGGTGATTTTCATTTATGACTCTCATACTTTGTCGCGCGCGCTTCGCTCACTTCACACACGTGGATCCATTCCACACATACTTTTTCCATTCATGTGTCAACACGTTCATTCATCCCTGGCCAGTGGTAGTTTTTTTCCTAATTTGTCTGCCAACCCACGCCGTCTTGGCATGGATTTCTCAAACAGACTCACTACCTTTCCACTCTCCTTCCCTCCAATCTGCCCTTTCAACTCCTGCTGTCTCACCTCTGTGACACAGACAAAGAGTCTACCACAGCTTACCCTCTTTTCTCTGCTAGTTCAGCACGTTTTCCTGGTACACCGTCGTGCTTCAGGTAAACGTCTTAATAGCACGCCCCTTCGTCAATTGTTCCGTGTTAAAACTCGATACAGCTCGCACCTAGCGTCACTGGAGGATTACTTAGCACGGAACCTCTTTCGCTTTATTCTGCTGCACCTCCCCCCAAGGTGAGGCGTTGAACACAGAACCTTTCAACAAAATGCCCTCCAGCCGGTTTTAGATACCGTTTATCACTCTCAACCAGTGTATAGCGACATATCACCCGTTAGTTTATTTCTCCGACACTACCTATTTAAACTCTTCTCTTACAATTCACACTCTCACTCATACCCATTAACCTTTTCACTCACACACTTTGTTATTTTACAATAAATCATGCCAAAACATGCCAAACATTGCAAACAAATTATGCCAAAACCATGCCAAACATTACAAATATCACAAACATGACAAACAAATTATGCCAAAAACATCACGAACATTGCAAACATGACCAACATGACACACAAATTATGCCAAAAACATGCCACATATGACAAACATGACAAACATCAGGCTCTTTTCTCACCGTGATTTTATCTTACTTTCTAGATTCTTTTGGAGTGAGAGGTTGCAGTTCACCTTAGCACGGGTGGAAGAACACTGATCACCGGTTTAAAATATGTGCAGAGTTTAACTGGTTCTGCGTACCTTCGTTTGTGGCCACTTTTAAACCGGGGAGGCAGTCTGTTCCGTCCGTGTGTCTGGTTCCCTCAACACCTCCGGGCTAGGCTCGCCAACTAATGTAGGATAAAAATACCTTCACTTCATCAGTCCAGGCCAGATAATGAACGTTTCAGGTATTCACCCTTCATTTAAGTCCAATTCTCTTAACTTCTCAAAATAACACGGTCTTCCAGAGTCTGATGCAAACAGGATTTATTGTATATAATTCAAAAGAGAATACATGCAATAACCCAGGCTGATCTGCGCAGATAAAACATGTAAGCAAAAATCATCTTGTTTCCAGTGAGCCTATTAGAGGCAGCCTAATAGCTGCAGCCCGTAGGCCGTACTTTTCCCTGTCAGATTTTGTGTAAGTCTTTTCTCTGTCACTTGAGCGCTAGTGCATGAGAGTTAGAGTCCAGTCTGAGTATTCCAGTATGTGAGCCACCTAGGTGTCACAGGTCAGTTGTTGAAGCAAAAGTATAAAGAAAAAGGATGAGTGAAGATGAGAAAGAATACTGATGTGATTTTTACAGCCATCTTTATATCATTCTGCTAGATACACCCTTTGTGGGGCTTAGGGGCTTTCCACTCCCATAACCTGCCCCTAATTTTATTGACTAGGTCAGCGAGTTTGTCACTATTGTTTACGATTTTCGAGCTTGTGTCTTATCAATTTCTGTTACCATCATTCCAGACCGGTTCGCACCCTCCTCTTTTAAAATTCAGACCTGTTTGCACCCTCCTTTTTTAAAAAGATTAAGTGTGGCTGCTTCCTCTAATTCTCAGTATGTGTCCTTGGTTACATTTGCACCTGCATCCTCCTAACAGTTCTCCTTTGTTGTTCATTACTAATTACTTATTACACACTTTTATATTGATCATACTTCCACTGCTTAGGTATATACTTATTGTGCATTTGTATACATATAACTTGATTATATTTGATCATATGGCTTATAAACTGATTATGGCATACATTTTGATTATTCAATAACATGTTGGTCCGTTTGGTTTCTCTGGGGACTTTCTAAAACTCCCTTGCATTCCTGAGCCTTTTCTCTCTACTCCTGCAACAATGTTTCTAATGGCATTTCTCTCAGCTTGTTATTGCTGTCTGTTGTCTGAATGTTCCAGGGGCCTTTTTTTATTCCCACACTCTCCATCTGGTAAATTTTCAGTTGAACTTTAAAAATGTCATCGCGATTGTTCACTGGTCTGGATATGCCATCTAGGTTGGTCTACGATTAAAATGCGACGGTTGGGTTAAAATCACAATGCCAACGGTGTGGTAACGTTGGTTCATGACGATGATGCGACGGTTGGGAAAGAGTGGTATTCCAGCGTTGTACCAATATTGGCTCACGACGAAATATTTAACTGTTGGGCTACAGTCACATTCCAACAGCGTGCCAACGTTGGCAGGAGACGGTGACCGTCGCCAACCATAATGACCATTAACCAACGTTGGCCCAACCAACGCATGTTTACTGGGTTAGAATCTACATTCGCTCGCTGAGGTGTAATAGTTGTTTCCTGTTTGCAAGTTTTTACTAATTTACTAACTCGTCAGCAAGACAAGAGAAAACCCTCCCCCCTGCTTACATTGATTTCTGTGGGTCAAAACAGAAAATAGATACCATAGCATGTATTCTGTCTGAGAATATGCCTGAGGGATATGTATGAGAGACATTCCCTCCTCGAAAAGTAAGTATTAACATTACTGCTTGTGATATTTCAAATATATACGTTTTTCCACTCCGCCACAGTGTTGTGCCATATGTTCATATTGTTATTTTCGCATTTTGAGTGCATTTCACATACTGTAGTGTAAGTTTTCATTGGTGGCTCAGTTTGATTTGC